>VXAZ01002737.1:197316-208663 GCA_013399875.1 Gymnorhina tibicen | reverse complement strand
CTTGTCCCCTTTCTTCTTCCCTGGCCCCTTCCCCTTTCCTTCATGCCTGTCCCCTTTTCCTTTCTCTTTTCTCTTGCCCCTTTCCCTTTTCTCTTTCCATTTCCCATCCCCTTTCCCTTTCCTTGTCCCGTCTCCTTTTCCTTTCCCTTTTTTCTTCTCATTTCCCCGTCCATCTTCCCCTTTCCCTTGTTCCCTGTCCCTTATCCCCCTTCCCTTTTCTTTTGCTCCCTTTTGCCTGTCCCCTTTTCCTTTCTCTTGCCCCTTTCCCTTTTCTCTCTCCATTTCCCACCCCTCTTCCCCTCTCCCTCGTTCCCCTTCCCTTATCCCTGTTCCCTTCTCTCTTGCCCCCTCTCCATGACCCCATCCCCATCTGCAGAGCTGCACGAGGTTTGCAGAGGCTCCGTGCTCCTCCTTGTCCCCATCAGGGCATTGTCCTGCAGCAGACAGGAGGGGTTCCAGGAACAGCCCCGGGGGAGCCCCGGATGCCGGGCATGGAGCTGACCCGGGGTGCTGGAGGAAGCAGGAGCACTCCGCAGCTTCCCAAAACCGATTCCCGATGTGATCATTCCAAGACGATGAGCAGCTTCCTCCAGCAGCCCCAGGGAGTTTGGCCGAGCCCCTCAGCAGGGCATGAGCTGCTCCTGCCTTCTCCAGGCGTCAATTTGCTGGGAGGACTCATCCTGATGGATCTGCGGCTCAACCCAGCCTCTGCAGGGCCCTCGGAGAGACCTCACAGCTGTACACGAGCAATTCCCAGCCCCGGTTGCATGGAAGAGGTCTGGAGCAGAGGAAACAGCAGCTGCTCATGACAAATAAATGTTGTCTCATGTACACATCCACTCCCCGTGACAACCCCCCTCGCTCTCCAGCCGCTGCGGGGCCGAAGCTCTGGTAGCACGAATATCCAGGGATAAACAGGCTCCAAACCGCCCTGGAACGGCCTCTTGTAAACAGATCCTTTTCTTTTTAGCTCTGTTCAAAACTCTGTCTGCTTCGATGTTTCACATCTGTGCTGGCCCTCACCATTTCCTCCTGCCCCCACATGAGCAGACTGATAAAACCTTGTCCCTGCTGCGGTGTTTGGAGTCCTGGGCTCCCAATAAACGGCATCCATGGTGGATTTATCCATCCCAGTGAGCAGACTGATAAAACCTTGTCCCTGCTGCGGTGTTTGGAGTCCTGGGCTCCCAATAAACGGCATCCATGGTGGATTTATCCATCCCAGTGAGCAGATTGATAAAACCTTGTCCCCGCTGTGGTGTTCGGTGTCCTGGGCTCCCAATAAACGGCATCCATGGTGGATTTATCCATCCCAGTTCCACCAGCCACTGCTATGCTGCTTATCCAGAAGCTTCCAGGTGCTTTCTAGGGCTGAAATTGCAGTGCAGAGGGAGGAGGGTGGTGAGGAGAGTGGTGCTGGAGTGGGTTTGGGGAGGGTGATGGGCTCAAGGAACTCTGGGGGGTTGTCCCAACACCATGGAGGGGAAACTGAGGCAGGGTATAGAATCCCAGAATGGTTTGGGTTGGAAGGGATTTAAAAGCTCCTCTCAGCCCACCCCCTGCCATGAGCAGGGACACCTTCCACTATCCCGGGTTGCTCCAAGCCCCGTCCAACCTGGCCTTGGACACTCCCAGGGATGGGACGTGCCAGACTTGAAGGCTGGAATTTTGACTACGGCCGGAGCTCACTCACAACCCAGCTGCTCAGAAAAACAAGACTTACAGGTGGTTTTTCAGAGAATTTTTTCATTCAGCCACAAAATGGCACCTCCTGCATGCGGGGCAGCCCGGCGTGAACCACAGCGAAACCGGAGCCGCAGCGCTGGCACGCGAAACCCTACAAAGATTTATGGTCTGACTCGCTCAGAAACCCCGGGGCCTTTGCCCTCCTCCTCACACGAGCTCAGCTCGCGAGGCCGCTGACGGGGGTCCCGATTTTTCCTGATAAGTGGGGTTTTTTTTGGGGGGAGAGGTCACGGGTTCATCGCGCGGGGCGGGATGGTGAGCGATCCACCCCGCCGCACGATGCCTCGTAGCTTTTACGGCCCCTGTAAAATCCGGATGCTCGCCGGGAGTTTGACATGGTTTGGTCTCTCGGTTCGGAATATTTAGGTCACTTTGGGAACGGCCCCGGCGCTGGCAGACGGGCGGCACTTCCCCGCGGGTTTGACGGACGTGGATGTTTGCACATTTCGGGGAAAGCCGCTTCCAAAAAAACGCAGCCCGGCATGGGAAACCCTGGCGACTTCCAGGAGTGTCCCCAGCACATCGCCCGCCTCGGGATGAGAAACAGGGACACGATGTGCCCCTTCCAAACCTCTGGAAAAGCCCGTGGGGAAGCGCGATCCCGCCCTCCCCGCCGGATGCACGGAGAGCACGGAGAGCAGGAGCGAGGATATAAATTCCCTCGCACCTCATCTGGGCGCTCTTAAGGGACAGGACTTTCTCCGGGGGCGAGCGCCAGGCCCGCCGTGAGTGCACAAACAAGCGCTGGCCTCGGACACCCGGTCCCTCCCCGAGTCACAGCCGCTGTATTTTTAGCTCCACGTCCCAGTCAGGCTCATAAAACTTTCCCTTCTTTCTGTTTTCAGCCGGTTGTGGATCCTCTTGGAGCTCTGGCTGGATTTTTCCCAGTCCCTCTGGTTGGTTTTCTGGTTGGATGTTCCCTCAGCTGGGTGAAAAAACCCCGGGGGGTTCTGCTCCGTCCAGCCCTCTGCCTGGATGTGCATTTTGGGTGAAGGATGGGTCAGGGCACAGCGGGGATACAGGGATACATCCCAGGATTCCCCCAGCTCACCCTCCCGGCACACCCAGCTCCGTCTGCGAGGAAGAACGAGCTGGAAAAGGGCTGCAGCTCCATGGAATCATGGAATATTTCGATCGGAAGAGAACCTTAAAGCCCGTCTTATTCCAACCCCTGCCGTGGGCAGGGACACCTTGCACTAAACCAGGATGGTCGGGTTGTTGTTTTTCCGTCAGAGAAAACCAGAGTTACATGAAAAAGTGTCCGGGCACAGCCCTTCAAAGTGAGGAGGTCACACCCACAGCTAAAAAAAACTTGTTAGGCTTGAGAAATGGCGAGTTTAATGGTAATCTGGGGAAAATTCACATGAGACCTTCACCCCCCTGCAACGCTGAACCCAAAAGCCAGAATGAAAACAGTTCTTATTATTCATTTATTGCAAAGAAGCTTGAAAATTCAAGGCTCTCCTGGGAAAGCTGGGAGTGTTCACACGGAGAAGATTCCAGAGAGTCCTTAGAGCCCCTTCCAGGGTCTAAAGTGGCTCCAGGAGAGGGACTTGGGACAAGGGCTGGAGGGACAGGACACAGGGAACGGCTTCCCACTGCCAGAGGGCAGGGATGGACGGGATATTGGGAAGGAATTCCTGCCTGTGAGGGTGGGGAGGCTGACGCAGGAATCCCAGCCCGTGGATTCCACCGCAGGATTCCCCAGTAAAGCTGGTGTGGCACAAGGGATTTGTGCCCACACCAAAGTTTGTTCTGGATCTCTCGGGTGGGTTCGGTTTCACTTTAGGTAACTCTGCCCAGCCCTGCTGCCTCCGAGGTCTCATCACCCCTCACGATGACAGGGGACAGGCCACGAATTGCCTGTGTTGGGTCTCCGTGCTGGGCTCCAGGCTCTGATTTCAAACCTGTGAAGTTTGGGATACCACAAACAAGGCCTGGAAAAGGCCGATCCCTCTTTCAGAATGGGAACGGTGGGGTCACCTGAGGACTCAGAGGAAAGGTTTCACGTGAGTGTGTGGGGATGCAGAGATGCAGAACCAGCTGCAAAAGCAGAAGGCAGCTGTGGTAAAGCCAAATGTGGCTTTTCCCTGTGTCATGGGAAGCCCTGTAACCACTGCAGAGCCAGATGGGAAGCCCAGCCATGACATGTCCCCTCAAATCACTTCCTTAACTAATTAATTTAATCCAATTAACCATGGATCACACCCTCCTGGAGCCCGGGGAGGGTTCCTGTGCCTGGAAAGGCAGCTCTGCTTTGCTTCCAGCCTCCCAAAAGACTGGAGCAGCAATTCCAGAGGCGCTCCGCAGGAATGCCGGGCTCGGACACACCCCTGCACCCATGCCATCCCATCCCATCCCACCCCATCCCATCCATAACCCACCTTTGTAGGGTGTTCCCAAATGCTGCCCACATTTCCTGATCCCCCTCAATGGGGTTGAGGGGCTTTTGTGGCCCTCAGTAAAACCATGGCCAAAACAGCCAAAAAAAGAGAGTTTCCTCCCTGCTGAGAGCACGGAAAAGTGGAGGAGATGTTCCAAACAAGCCAGGAAAGGAGGGAGTGAGAGGGAAGTGCTTCTCCTTTCTTCTTTGCCCTCTCAAAATTCCCATTTCCCAAAAACAGTGAGTTGCATCACCATCATTTGGGGATGGAGAGGGATTGTTTACAAGGGGTGGAGTGCCAGAATAAGGGGGAATGGCTTCCCTTAAATGGGGTATTGGAAAGGAATTCCTGGCTGGGAGGGTGGGGAGGCCCTGGCACAGGGTGCCCAGAGAAGCTGTGGCTGCCCCTGGATCCCTGGCAGTGCCCAAGGCCAGGCCGGATGGGGCTTGGAGCAGCCTGGGATAGTGCGAGGTGTCCCTGCCCATGGCAGGGGTGGCACTGGATGGGATTTAAGGTCCTTCCATCCCAAACCATTCTGGGATTCTATGACAGATTTTGCAGAAGATCCCAATCCTCCGGATCCCACAACTTCCTGCTCCCTCCAGCCACTGTGGGAAGTCTCACCATTTTTAAGGGGCAACTGATGCCCTCTGTTGTCTCCAAGGAACGGCTTCTCCCTCTCTCCTCTCCAGCAGCCAATTCCCAGCTGGAATTGCAGACCTGCCTGGAGCTTCCCTGCGCCAGCAGGTTTCCGGTGTGGGAATAAAAAAGTCATTAAGGGCCGGCACAGAGAATGAAATGAAACTTTGTCATCTTGCATTTGAGCCGAGCAGACGTCGAGGGAGCTGACGAGAGGCAAATGAATTTGCCTTTTGCACAGGCTCCTGCGTGACGTTAATGAGAGCAGCGCTTTGTGCAGGCTCACGGCTCAGGATGCACAGACCCACGGTCCTCCGTGTCCTCACAGAGCTCTGGTGAAGGCCCTTTTCTCCTTCGGAAGCAAGGAAAGGAGGAATTTTTTTATTTCAGACCTCGGGGGTAATCCCTGGCCAGCAGCTCAGGATGTGTCCCACAGTGGATCCATCAGGTTTCAGGGGTTCCTCTCCTTGCACGCACCGACTTCTCTTTTATTTTGGCATTAAATGTGATCCAGATCGTTTCCCTGAGCCCACTTTGCTGCCCGGATCGTTGGGAGAGGGACTCTGCTGCAGCCAAAAGCAGATCCCAGGGGATGGATGCCCGGGAGGTTCTCTCCCAGCCCTGCGTTTCCTGATGAGGAGCCATAAACCTCCCAAAAAAACAAGCAGCTGGTAATTAGCGGTCAGCAGAGGAGCTGGGGGCTGGCAGGAGCGAATCCTTGGATTCTGGGAGAATCCTGCCTTCAGGTTGCTGCCACGGATCCTGCTGGGTTCTCCTCCCACCCTGCCACATTCCTTGGCGAGCTGGTCCCTGCAGGATGTGACCTCCTGGCCGTTTCCAACATTTTTCCCATTTTTAAAAAATTTTCTTTCTGTCTTTTGCACCCCAGGCAAATTCCCTGCGGCCATTCCCTCTGGCTTAGAGCAGAATCAGGCAACTGGTCCTGAAATTCCAGCGTGAGCAACTGGGTCATGACCATCCAGAGAAACAAAGCTCACGGACCCACGGGTCTTCCCAAAGTTTTTGGCTCCTTTTCCAGCCGAGCACACCCTGAGCCACGATGGGAGCACCAAACCCCGAGCCCAGAACGTGCCTTTCCTCCCGCTGCGCGCATGGATGAGGGAATCACTTGGGAAGGGACGACCGTGCCCTCCAAGTGCTGGCTGGGACGGTGCCAGATTTGGGTTCCCAAGGTTGGCACCGGGATGAGTGACATTCCAGAAACCCTATCCCAAAAATTCCACGCCCCTTCCAAAGCCCCCCCAGCCGCAGGGCGCTGCCAAAAACCCGCTTGAGCAACGGCAGCCCCTGCCTGACATCTGCCCACACGCATTTGGGAGGCCAGGAAACTTCCTGTGGACGTTGGCTGCCTGACAGGAGTGACCTCAGTTCTGCCTTTTTTTAGGGCGGGTATTTTTGGGGGTTGTGTTTTGATAACAGGTGGGAGCTTTGCCTGCCTTTCGCCGGCTGGGGGACAGGCAGGTTTTAGGGAGGAGCTCAGAGGAGGGGGGACTGCTGCAGCTCAGATAAAACCATGCCGTTCTACATCTGTAAAACAGGGTTTATTGCCACTTTTTAGGGGATTGGAGGCACCCACTCCCCCCTGCCAGCCTCCCCTGCTGCCCTCTCCCCCCATTCCCACGGCTTCATCCCACATCCGACGCATTTCCTCCAGATCTGCCCTGAGCTGCAGCACAAGCACAAACCCACGCGTGATTCAGCCAGCTCCACTGAGAGACATTTATTATTTCAATAACAACTCTCGCTTCTTCCATCACCTCGGCTCACGAACCGCGGAACAGCCCCAAACCTCGGCACCTTCGGGCTCCCTGGGCAGAGCTGCAGCTCCCAGACGAGACTCCCCGCTCGGGATCGCACCAGGGTGTGCTGGATGCTGCTCGAATGGGAGCCACCAGAAAATTCCAGGTGGCAGTGGTGGCCTTGAGATGCGGAGTCGGATGCTCCTCATCCCAGTGGGAACCAGCCTGGAGTCCCAGAGGATCCCAGGAAACAAAGTAGTGGTGTTGAAGGATGCTGCCTGATGGGGCAGGATTGATGACCTGGATGGTTTTGCCCTTGATTTTTTGCTTTTATTGGTGGGTTTTTTTTTGGGGGGGGGTGTATTTTAAATAAACATTTGTTCCAATCAAGGACAAACCCAAACCCCACCAGCAGCACCACCCTGGGTGCGGGTGGAGCTCATGGCTGTGACCATTCCCTGGTCGGGCTCTTTATTCCCTTTGCTGGCTCTTGCAAAAACCGCGGGACAAAGGGAATTGCCAAATGGGTGCTCAGGAGGGGCTGCTCTGCTCCATCACAGTGCTGGGGAAATGCAAAAATTTGGCTTTTTCAGTACCTTGGTACCCCTCAGGGACCCACCAGCACCTAAAATCTCAGGGGTGTGGGACAGACAGACAGACAGACGTGAGCACACAGAGCTGCCCCTGAAAAAGTGCATTTCTTTAGGCAACCAGCCTAAAAACGGGGGAATATTTGAGGATACGCTGCTGCCTTCCTCTCCTTCCCAATCCTTATGGATCTGGGGGCACAGACGGGTGTTTGAAGCCACCCAGCCCCGCCTCCAGGAGCCGTAGCCCTGCCTGCATCCCAAACAACCACGGAGACCCGGCTGGGCAGCACACCAGCAGGAATCTCTGCTTCCCAACATCCTCCCGGCCGTGGGGTGGTAGCAAACCCCTCACGCTTCACCCCCGACCCTCCCCAGCAGGGCTGAGGGTGGGGTCAGCCCCGAGGGTGACAGCAGCACCCAGGGACTCATCAGCCCTTCCGACCTTGTCCCCGCTGTCCTTCTGTCCCTGCGAGAGGCCAGAGAGGCTTTCCAGGGGCTGCCCAGGTGGCAGCAGACCCGTCTCTTTCCGGGCCCTAAGGCAGAGCTTCCCCCACGCCCGTCCGGAGGCAGGATCCTCCTGGAGCGGCCGGCGGCTCTACTGCCCGCAGAGGTCCAGCCGCGCCGCCAGCTTGGCCACGGCGGGGGCCGCAGTCCGGCCGTCCGGGGCCGTGGCGGTCACCTGGCAGCACAGCACCGAGCGCATGAGGCGCAGCAGGGGCGGCCTCAGGATGGCGAAGACCCAGGGGTCCACGATGGAGTTGATGGACAGGAAGCGCAGGGCCAGCAGGTCCCAGTCGTGGTCGGCCTCTTTCCCGCCGAACTTGTTCACGTAGGCGCGGATCTGCGGAATCAGGGAATGGGGCTGGGTCGNCTGTCAGTTTTAATCCATTCCCCCTTGTCCTGGCACTCCAGGCCCTTGTGGAGTCTCTCTTCATCTTTCTTGTAGCTCCTTCAGGTACTGCAAGGTCACAGTTAGGTCACCCCAAATCCTTATCTTTTCCAAGCTGAACAATCCCAGCTCTCCCAGCCTTTCCTCACAGCAGAGCTGCTCCATCCTTTTAATCACCTTGGTGCCTCCTCTGGACTCGCTCCAACAGCTCCAGGTCCTTCCTGTGCTGACAGGACCCCACAGCTGGACACAGTGGGGTCTCACAATCCCCTCCCTCAACCAGGGAGAAATCACAGGGAGAAATAATTCCCAAGATCCGGCCCCCAGGTAGCTCTTTTGGGGCGATTCAGGCTGTCACAGCAAATTTGTTGACTCCACGGGTTTAAATGAACTTTAGAAGACAGCCAGCCCCGTGCTCTGCTTCGCTGAGAGCCACAACTAAACCCGTGGCTGCCGGAAGAAGTGGTGGCTCTCACCTTGAGACCACACGGGAGCAACAAACGTGGGAGACGGAGAGGATGAGGGGTGCAGGACCCGGCCGGTGCTTCCTGCGCCGTGCCGACTCATCACAGCCCGCGGGGCTTCCTGGAAGGGTGACTCAGCACTCCTTACTCATTCGGGTCACCCGCCACCCCCTCGCTCCGGGCTGGGGGGATGCTTGGATGGGGATGGGCAGCGGGAGCATCCCTGCTCTGCCCGGGATCCGCTGGGTACCGCCCCGGGATGGCGCAGCCCAAGGGCACGAGGCGGCCTTTCCGAGCTCTGGGGTGTTTTGGGAAGGAGTTTGTGGCCCGATGGGTTCGTGTGCCCGGACTGCTCCTGGGAGGAGCGGTGGCTGCTGTGGGCAGCCGGGGACAGGAGAGAAAGTGTCACCCCAAGGAGGCGGCTGGGTTTGAGCCGCTGCCAAAGCGCAGCCCCGCGTGGGAGCCGGGCGATGGGAAAAGGGAAGCTGGCTCTGGATAAGGCTGTATCTGCCACCGCAGGGCCCATGGGATCCCGGCCAGCGCTGCTTTCCCAGCCCCTCTGCCCCAAGCACACTCGCAGGGCCCTGCCCACGTGGCCCCTCCGAGGGGTTCCGCTTCGTAATGACCACAAGCAGCCAAACCCGGGCTTTTTTTGGGACACGGGAAGAGCTGCCCATCATGTGTGGGTTCATTGTCAGGAGCTGCAGTGTCTCTCAGGGCGCTGAGGCTCCTGGGATGCTCACGAGCATCCAGACATTACTCCTTTGCCCTAAAACCCTGGCTCGGCTTAGCCTGTGTTATTTCCTTTTCCCTTAGGAAAAGCAAGGGAGCGTGAAGGGAAGGCAGAGTCTATTTAACACTAGGAGCACAAAATTAGCACTGACTGCGCCCCCAGCCTTGATGGGGTCACTTCTAATGGGACCAAACCGACCTCCTGCACTGGGGGGGTCACACACCGAGGTGCTCCAGAGCCCACGACGCTCCTGGTGTAAAAGCACCTGGATGGATGAAAAGTGGCCCTTGGGAGGGGAGAGCCCAGACAGAGTCAGGGGATTCGCTCTCTCCGCTTCCCCACTTGGCTGTTTGGATCCTGGATTTCTGCTGGAAGCCTCACGCATGGATGGGGCACGGGATGTGGGCATATCCCTTGGGACGACACGTGCTGTGGCCGCTGTGCCAGATCTCTGTTCCCAGAAATCTCCCATCTCTGTGCCCGCGCCTCTGTGCCATTGCAGAGGAGCAGAAACCGCTGTCTAACAGTGAGGCGGGTGCAGCCTTCCGCATCTCCAGCTCCATCCGCAGAAATCTGGGATAACTCATCCTGCCCAGCACGGATATCCACTGCCTCCGGCCCAGAGCAGCTCCTTCGTCCCACCTCTAGAAGTGTCAGTGGTTGCTCTGCCATCCCTCACACCTCCACCACGAGTTCCTGGATCCCAGGATTTGCAGTGATGCCGTGTGGTCCAGGGGACCCCCACCCTGTCCCTGCCTGAGCCACACTGCCCGGCCTCGGAGCCTCTGGGAGGTGGGAGGGCACCTCTGCTCCTGCCTGTCCATCCTCCTGCCACCCCATTCTCCTGCCACTCCATCCTCCTGCCACCCCATTCTCCTGCCACTCCATCCTCCTGCCACCCCATTCTCCTGCCACTCCATCCTCCTGCCATCCCATTCTCCTGCCACCCCGTCCTCCTGCCACCCCATTCTCCTGCCACTCCATCCTCCTGCCATCCCATTTTCCTGCCACTCCATCTTCCTGCCATCCCATTCTCCTGCCACTCCATCCTCCTGCCACCCCGTGATCCTGACACCCCATCCTCCTCCTGGCACTGGGGATACAGGGAGTGATCCCCCCACTCCGCAGGTGATGTGCAAACTGCCGAGCTCATGGCTGAGCTGGGATCTCCCGAGCTTTGGGAAGAGCAAAGCTTTGACCTCCACCCTCAAGGTTTGGCCAGCAGAGTTGGGGGGGAGCCTTATAAAGGCCGGGAGAGAAATGTGGGTGCCGGGGAGAGGGACCCCACCTCGGGGGCAGACAGTCACACTCACCGTGAAGGGCAGGGAGCAGATGACGAAGGTGATGGTCATGATGGAGAGCAGCAGGAGGTGGTCGATCTCCTCGGCCATGGAGAACATGCGCCGGCCGCAGCCGGTGGCCGCGCGGGGCTGCTCCAGGGTGGTCACCCGGCGGGTCCTCTGCCCGCGGCGGTGCATGCGGGCCAGGTTCACGATGACGCTCAGGTTGCAGAGCAGCACGGCGACGATGAGGAAGAGGAGCAGGGTGGCGTAGAGGAGCGAGAAGGTGACATTCCGCCCCGCCGCCTCCCCGTTGCTCTGGTGGGAATCCAGGTGCATCTGGATGAAGCACCAGGTGCCGGGGCAGTACTGGACGTAGCGCCCGAAGCCCACCAGCGGCAGCGAGCAGAAGGCGGCCGAGAAGGTGTAGATGGCCGGCAGGGCCACCAGGCCCGTGCGGGGGCTCAGGAAGCGCTCGTAGAAGTACGGCCGTCCCAGGGCCAGGCAGCGCTCCAGCGCCATGGTGAAGAGGATGAGCATGGTGGCGAGGCCGAAGAAGCTCATGGCGAAGCCGAAGTAGAGGCAGATGTGCCCTCCGCGGACCAGGGTGGTGAGGGTGCGGTTGCGGTGGTAGGAGGCGAGCACCAAGGGGCTGACGGAGCAGGTGCCCAGCAGGTCGGTGACCACCAGGGCCAGCACCAGGACGTGGAACAGCGCGGGCGGGCGCTGCCGGGGCCCGCGGCGGCCGCGCAGGAGCAGCCCCAGCGCCAGGAGGTTGCCCAGGAGCCCGGCCGAGAACATGAGGGCGCTGACCAGCGGCCGAGCCCCGGCCGGCAGCGCTGCCCCGCCGGACCCGCACTCC
>VXAZ01002737.1:145566-189852 GCA_013399875.1 Gymnorhina tibicen | reverse complement strand
CTCCAAACCACTCCTGCTCTCCTGGAGCCGGGCGCTCCCCAAACCCTCCACAAAGCGCTCGGAATATTCACAGATCCCCGGGAGCCCCGCCCCGGCTCCTCTCCAGAGCCAAACGCAGCCTGGGGAGGGGACGGAAACCTTTCACAGCCTCCCTCGCAGCGAGCTCAGCGCTGTCCCTGCCTGCCACCGCCCTGTGCCGCCTCGGGATGCTCCAGGGCAGGGATGCGGGGCCGAAGGCTCGCTCCTCATCCTCGCCAGCAGCCGCCCGCTTCCGCAGCAGCGCCGCGCTCAGGGGATGCCGAGCTGCGGGGGATCTGTCCTGCGCCAGCCCGGGGGACAGAACTGGCCGTCACCCCCGGCGCTGGAGCCTTTCAGGGAGGCTTTCTGGGAGCCGAGCCTCCGGCAGACCCTGCGGACGAAGGTGCGGAAGACGGAGGTGCGGAAGATGATGAAGACCCAGGGGTCCACGATGGAGTTGACGGAGAGGAAGCGCAGCGCGCTCAGGTCGGCGTTCTCGTTGAAATCAGCGGCGAAGGCCCCCATGTACGCCCGGATCTGGCAAAAAAACCCGGGAAATAGGAGAAAATTAGGGAATGTCAAGGGAATAGGGGGAAATTGGGGGAGGNCCCAGGGGTCCACGATGGAGTTGACGGAGAGGAAGCGCAGCGCGCTCAGGTCGGCGTTCTCGTTGAAATCAGCGGCGAAGGCCCCCATGTACGCCCGGATCTGGCAAAAAAACCCGGGAAATAGGAGAAAATTAGGGAATGTCAAGGGAATAGGGGGAAATTGGGGGAGGTCTTGCTACGGCGGGGATAAAGAAAATTCCTGTGAGGGCAGCAAAGAGGTTTTAACCCCTCAGTATCCCAGTGGATTGCATCGGGATGTGCTGTGGGTTGTGGATCCGGCTGGGAGCGGGGTTGGATCATGGATGGATCATGGATCGTGGCACAGGGACGCTGTGTCCCCACCAGGATGTTGGAAAGGCGGCCCCGGCGACCGGGGTGGTTTCGTGGCTGAAGGAATCACCCGAGCTTGGCAGGTGCTGCTCTGCCCCCAAGGCTGGGGCACCCCACTCGTGCTGCCATGGAAATGGGACCTGGCATCCATCGGATAACTCAGCAGGGATTCACCCTGACTGAGGGGTGGCCACAAAACCAGTACGAGCCCATTCGTGCTGGTGGCTGATACCTCACGATACGGTCCCAGAGGCGACAGAGAGGATAGGAAGAGGATGTGGAAACTGTCACCAAAGTGGCAGCACCCACGCACCCCCCCCACCCTGATTTCGGGGTAGCCCCGCCTGTGGCACCAGCTCTGCCTGCAGAGGGTGATGGAAAGGTGGAATTGCAGGATCTGGACCCAGGAATGGGGGAGAGAGGGGGCAGCGAGGGCTCTCTCATGCTGGGGGTCTCCCACCCCCACCCCACCAGCAGGACGCCCATCCCTGGGGGAAAAGTGCGTGGATTTCAGGGCATATTTCAGTGGGGTTCAAAGGGAGCTGGATGTACCCAGCAGCTTTGGGACTTGGGGGTGGGAATGGGGGGTTATTGAAGGGTCTGATGGGGTGGGAATGGGGGTTATTGAAAGGTCTGATATGGGTGGGAATGGGGGTTATTGAGGGGTCTGATATGGGGGGGAATGGGGGTTATTGAGGGGTCTGATATGGGGGAATGGGGGGTTATTGAGGGGTCTGATATGGGGGGAATGGGGGTTATTGAAGGGTCTGATGCAATGAACTGACCCCCCCACAAACACCTTAAACACCTCGGGGGCCAGCTCAGAGGAAAGGAGGGGTGGTGATGGGGTGGGGGAGGTGTTATTCCAATGGAGTTAAAGCAGCAAACCGATCCCTTGGATGGGGTGGGGGACACCGAGATGGGACTGAAATAATGACCTGACCCCTCCAACACCTCTGGGACAGAGTGGTGATGACTGGGAGGGTTGTCCCAGGGGATTAAAACAATGAACTGACCCCTGGGGATGTGGTGCTGGGATTGGGTATTCCCAGGGAGGGTAGAATGACCCCTCCCTGGGACAGGGTGGGGTGGAGGGGCAAATATTCCAAGGAGGTTTGAACACTAAATCAACCCCCAGGACAGGACGGTGGGGTTGTTGTGGTTATTCCAGCGGGATTAAAGCAATGGATGAACTTCCCCCACCCCAGGATTATTGGGGGTTATTCCATGGGGGTTAAAGCAACAGTCAGATCCCTGGGACAGGGTGGGGGACACTCAGAGGGGAGACAAAGTAATTACCTGACCCCCCCCAGAGTGGTGGTGCTGGGGAGTTATTCCACGAGGGTTAAAGGATAACCTTTAATTTAATTAAATTAATTAATTTAAATAAATTGAGGACCGGGGATGTGGTGCTGGTGTTGAGGGTGGGCAGCCTTCCAGAATGGGATCGTGGAGCCGGGGGGCGACTTATTCCAAGGGGATTAAAAGCAATAACCTGACCCTTGGAGAGGATCCTAGAGGGTGGTAGGGGCGGGTTACTCACAGGGGGTTTAAGCAGTGAACCCCCCTGGCACCTCCAGGCGGGGGTGGTGGTTCCAGAGTTTATTCCAAGGGGCCAAAGCAACCCCTGACCCCCCCGGGAGTTGGTGATGGCGGGGGGAGGTGTTTATTCCAAGGGGTTTTAGGCAATGACCTGGTCCCTGTGAGCAGAGTGGGGGAGTATTTAGAAGGAGGCAAAATCTTGGCCCCTGCAAGCTGGTGGTGCTGTCAGGGTTCATCCCAAAATCAGTGCTCTGACCCCCCCAGGACTGAGTGGTGCTGGGGGGGGATATTCCGGGGTGCTTTAGCCAGGGCCTGACCCCCATGGACAGCCTGGGGGACTGTTCCAAGGGGGCCAAACCAACAATCCAACCTCCCTGGGAGGCGATGGTGCTGAGGAAAGGATGTTTTCCCAAATGGATCAATGCAACGACCAATCCCTGGGGCGTGGGGTGATGGGTGTTTGAGGGGGGCCAAAGCAACCACCCACGCTCCCCGGGGCAGGGGCTGGTGTGGGGGGGATATTCCAGGCAGCTTAACAACGGCCTGACCCCCACGGACAGAGTGAGGGACCGTTCCAGGGGGGCCAAATCATCAACCCAACCTCCCTGGGAGGCGATGGTGCTGAGGAAAGGATGTTTTCCCAAATGGATCAATGCAACGACCAATCCCTGGGGCGTGGGGTGATGGGTGTTTGAGGGGGGCCAAAGCAACCACCCACGCTCCCCGGGGCAGGGGCTGGTGTGGGGGGGATATTCCAGGCAGCTTAACAACGGCCTGACCCCCACGGACAGAGTGAGGGACCGTTCCAGGGGGGCCAAATCATCAACCCAACCCCCCTGGGAGGCGATGGTGCCGAGAAAGGGTATTTTCCCAAGGGGATTAATGCAATGACCGACCCCCGGCGAGGCACCAAAGCGACTGCCCACGCTCCCAGGGGCACAGGGGGGGTTCTCCCGGCGGCGGGGGGCAGCGGGATTACTCACGATGAGCGGCAGGGAGCAGACGGTGAAGAGGACGGTCATGAGCCCCAGCAGGACGAGGTGGTCGAGCTCCTCCATGCGCGGGGCGGCGGCGGGGGGGGCCCCGCGGCGGGGCTGCCTCCGGGCCATGCCGTACAGGTGCCGCATGCTGCTCACGTTGCACGCCACGATGGCCAGCACCAGCAAGCCCATCAGGCTGGCGTAGAGCACGGGGAAGCCCAGCTGGCGCGGGCCACCGCCGGCCATCCGGATGAAGCACCACGTGCCCGGGCAGTACTGCATGGGCGCCCCAAAGCCCAGCAGGGGCAGGGCGCAGAACAGGGCGCACAGCCCGGCGGCCGCCGGCCCCAGCGTGGCACCCAGGCGGCGGGTCAGGTGCCGCCGGTAGAAGTAGGGGTGGCCCAGGGAAAGCCAACACTCCAGCGCCATGGCCAGCAGCAGCAGCGTGGGGGCCAGCCCGAAGAAAGCCATGAGGAAGGCGAAGAGCTGGCACAGCACCCCCGGCTCGTCCTCGCCGCGGCCGCCCGGCCCCAGCTCGCTGAGGCTGCGGTTGTAGGCGTAGGCGGCCAGCACGATGGGGCTGAGCAGGCACTTGCCCAGCAGGTCGGTGACCGCCAGCCCGCTGACCAGCACGTAGAACGCCGAGACCCGCGGCGGGCGGCCCCCGGGCGAGCGGGACCGCCGGCGGTGCTGGCCCAGCAGCAGCAGCGCCAGGACGTTCCCCAGAAGCCCGGCGGCGAACAGCACCGAGCTGGGCACGGCCGACTGGCCGCTCTCGATGTAGCGGCTGCTGCGGCAGCGGTAACCCTCCGTCTCCATCGGGATCGCCCGCGCCGGGATGGGCTGCGAGGGGTGCCCCGCTCCGCCTCGGGGTGTCCCGCGCTGCACCAGGGTGGGATCAGTGTCCCCCAGCGCGCCGGGGTGGGATAAAATCCCGCACCGCACCGCGCCGGGATGGGATGGATGGATGTCCCGCACCGGGATGCGACGGGATGGATGGCTATTCCGCACCGGGATGCGATGGGATGGATGAATCGCACCGCACCGCGCCGCAGCTGCCGGCGGCGACTGTCCCGGCGGGGCGGGCGGCCCCCGCCGCGGAGGGAGGGAGGAGGGAGGAGGAGGAAGAGGAGGGAGGTCGGTACAACCGGGCACGGCCCCCGGGACGGCCCCTTCTCGCCGCCCGGCCCGCCCCGGCCGTCGGAGCTCGGCTGCGGGGCGGGGGGGTTGCGCTGCTCCCCCGGGAGAACCGAAGCTCCCGGGAAGAGGGAGGAGGGGAAGGGGCCGGGGGTGAGTGCCGAGGGTCACGGTGAGGGGCTCTGGGATGAGACACTGGAGGGGAGGGAGCTGGGACTGAACCCCTCGGGGGGGGGGGGTGCCGGAAAGGGGACGGAGCTGAGCCCCGGGGGCGTCACAGGTGGGGGGAGTTACGGGAGAGGGGGGACTGAGCCCTTGGAGGGGTGAGAGGGACGAGGGCTGGGGCTGATTCCCTGCGGGTGTCACAGCACGGAAGCCACCTTGATCCTGGAAAGTGTCCCTGCCCGCGGCAGGGGGGGTGGAACGGGATGATCCTTCAGATCCCTTCCGACCCAAACAATTCCGGGGTTCTGTGATATGATTCGACCTGAGCAGGTGCCACATCTCCCCGCAGCCCAGCCCACGGGTGTGCCTTGTGCTGGTGCCGCTGCTGACCCCACAGCCCCCGGCGGTGCTCCTCCGTCCCACCAGCAAACTCCGGGAGAAGCCCCCAGATCTTCTTCCAGGAAAAGCAGCTCCGACCGCAGCAGCAGCGCTGCAAAACACGCACAGCAGCTCTCAGGACGCGTGTGATGATGAATAAGCATGAAACCGTGGCTGGCTGCTTTCTGGCCACTTTTTGCTGCTCTGGATGAGTGTACACGAAGCACAGGGAAGTATGAAGGTGACAGCGGGGGTGGGAAAGGAGGTCTAAGGGGCCAGACATCAGCACAGCAAGTTTTAGCGATGGGCTGTGGTTCTTCTAGCTGGTGATTCGTTCAGCAGTGAGGGCAGGGACTGTTTGTGGCAGTGCAAGTGAAAGTCCCAGGTCTGCAAGAAATCAAGATAAAACTCGTTGAAAGAAATCAAGATAAAACTCAGCTCTCACCCACGGTCGGTGTTGAAGTGCTGCCCTCATTAGGGCTGAGCGTGAACCCAGAGGCTGCTTCCTGCCTGGGGCCCTGGGGAGAGGCAATTCAGCCTGCCCTGGGAAGCAATCCGAGTGATATCCTCCAAAACAGCGCCTGGAAAACACCCACTGCCTTCCTTAGCTGAGCCGGCACCCTGGTCCCGCCGACTGCGGGAATCCCAGCAGCATGGAGCAGGGGGAAGGAAGACGTGCTGAGATCCCTCAGGTTTTCCCCAGGATGAAGATCGGGAAGGAGAGCCCAGCACCTGTGGAGAGCTGATTTACTGGGAGCACAACCCCTGTCCTGGTCCCTGGAGAAACTGGTGCCAGCCCCGCTGCGACGCTGCAAACGCCAGGGAGGAAACACTGGCAAAGGTGGCCCAGAGAAGCTGTGGCTGCCCCTGCATCCCTGGCAGTGCCCAAGGCCAGGCTGGACGGGGCTTGGAGAGCCTGGGACAGTGGAAGGTGTCCCTGCCCATCGCAGGGGGTTGGAACTGGGTGGGCTTTGGGGTCCCTTCCAACCCAGCCCATTCTGGGATTCTGGGATGATCCCAGGGATGGGATCAGCTGCCGGCTGAGCGGTGACTCCGCACTCCCACATCTGCTCTGATGGGGAAGAGACTGAAGTTCTGAGCTGCTCCCCCACCACTGGAAAGTCCCTTCACAGCCACCAGAAAGCCAAATTCAGCGGCAATTCAGTGCTTGGCAAGAGGAGGAGGAGGAAGAACTGTGACAAAACCCAGCCCCTTCTGGAGGTGGGTGCTGCCCCCGGTTGCATCAGCTGTGGCTGGAAACCCTGAAGGACCAGGGGATGCTGCTGCTCCTGACCTTGCAGTGCTCGATGGGGAAAGCCCGGGGTGGAGAAGGGACTTTTTGGGACCATCTGAGGCTCTGGGAGCAGGCACAGGTGCAGATGTGGCTGAGGGTGTCGGGAGGATGATTTCCCCTGCTGCTGGAGGATCTGATGCTGAGGATGGCCGGCCACGGTGCCCATCCTCTGTGGAGAGGAATGGATCCCTCAAGCCGAGCTCGGGGCCGGGACAGATGTCCAGCCGGGAATGTAACCGCAGACTCGTCTCCCTCCTCCATCTCCGCTGGGAGAGAACCCGGCGTGGGCAGCCAGGTTGCACCGAGTCCCCGTTTAGCTCTGCTTTGGGCTTATTTGCATAAAGTGCAGCTGTTTGGGGAGGGGAAAATGATTCGGAGAAAGTCTCGTCACCGCGGATGACGAGTCTCTCCCGCTCGTCATGCCTCCAACGTGACCCTCTTCTGGCTGGTCACATTCCTGGTGGAGAGATGGGGAAAAAAACCGGAATCAAAACAACCCAAAGCGGAAGAAAAAGCGGCCACGAAACCCAGAGACAAATGAGGAGCTGGAAAAACTTGAAGCATTCACAAGGAATTTTAGTTGGGGTTTGGGTTTTTTTCCCCACCCCAAAATTTTGTGGACTCCCTACGGCTTGTCCTTGCCAGATTTTGGTGAGGGCTGCCTGCTCCAGAGTTGTGCCATGTTTTTTTCCAAGCCTGGCTTTGCCCAAAGAGCCGCTGCCGCCCGGAGGAGCCGTGTCCGCCTGCTCTTTGTCACAACTCGGGGCGGCCGCGCTGGGATTTTCTCCCTCCAGCTCATCCCTCCCTTTGGAAGTGTTTCCCGTGGTGTCTGAACACCCTAATTTAGAGCCCGTAGCCGGGGAGGGTTTTGGCAGCAGCGCCGTGCCGGGGAGCCGGGGGCCGGGATGTGGCTTTGGCAGCTCCTGCTGGATATTCCCATGCGGAGCGAACCGGGCTGGGAGAGTCCCGCAGGGAAGAGCCTCTTCCTTGCCCGGGAGCGCTGGATCGCCTCTGCCTGGTGCTTCCCGACCCATCCCAGACTCGCCACCCTTCCCGGGGACCCTGCTCCTGGAGCAGAGCGTTGTTTCCCCGTCCCCGGGGTCCTTTCCCAGTTGTTCCCACGTCTTCCCCCAGCTCCGGTTTCCCCAGACTAAACAGGCTCTCAGCCTTTCACTCCTTCCAGGCGGCGGGATTTGGGGATTCACGGCTCCCTGGCGCGGGCAGGCGGTGCTCCCGCTGCCAAAATGATGCAGCCAGGGTCAGGTGTCCAGGGATCGGAGCACAGCGATCCCCACACACTGGGGTTTTTCCTCCCTTCCGACGGTGGGGTTTTTTCGCTGCGAAGACGCACCGAGCGTCTTAAACACGCGCAAACCGCCTGATTTAAATGGATAAATGGAGACAGGGCTGCTCCCCGTGTCTCCCCATCCTGACCGTGACAGTGTCCCCAGCAGAGGGGAGTTTTGGCGCAGCCGGTTCGGGAAGGCACCAGACCCGCTCTGAGTCAGCGGCTGCAATCCCGCCGATTGTTTCCAGCTGCGGGCTCGCCCCGGAGGAGAAAAAAAAAAGCCCTGGGAAGTTGGGAATTGTGCCGGCAGCCGCGGGCTCGTCCCGTGGCGGGGTCCAGCGGCTGCAGCCACCTCCTCCTGCCGCGTCTCCGGGGGGCTGCCGGCATCGCATCCTGCCAGGGGGAGGAAAACGAGGGGAAAGAAAGCAGCCCCGCGGCGGGAAGGCTCTGGGCAGGAAGGGGGCGATGGAGCAACGCTTCCCAGTTGCACAAGCCCGGGCCGGGGCTGGGTTTGTCCCAGCCGTGGGATGACCGGAAAGACCGAGGAAAGTGGTTTTGGGCTCGGTGGCGTTTCCAGCACGAGCAAGGGCGAGTCAGGGGGCGGCTGCACCGCGCGGGGCGGGAGCCGGGGGGTGCAGGGAGTGACAGNGGGGGGAGAGCAGGGGGGGATCACCCCTGGGATGGGGAGGAAGGAGGGGCTGAAGGGGGTGAGGAAGGGAAGGGAAGAAAAGGGAGAGGACAGGAGAGGAGAGGACGAAGGGGAAGACGCCTGCTCGGGCCCGGAGCGTGTGTCCGGGCTGGGTGGGTGCAGCCCTCATCATCTCATGTGGGTCCCGGCTGTGCCACCCGTGGGTGTCTGCGGGGGGTGGGGACTCGTGACCGAGCAGGGACCACCGCGGGGTGCGGGGGCACAGCGAGGGGTCCCGCCGGGGATGGAGGGGGGCTGTCCGTGGGTGCGGGTGTCCCGTCGGTGCGCGGTGCGTGTCCCGCTGCGGGCGGCAGGCGGCGGCAGCGGCCGGGATCGTCGGGACCGCCGGGAGGCAGGACCGGCCCCGCTCCCCGCCCCGTCCCGCTCCTTCTCCTCCCCTCCCGGCAGCCGTGCCCAGCGCTCCCCGGCCGATCCCACCTAAAGGGCTGCCTCCAACATCAGAGGGACGTGGAGCTGCTGGAGGGAGTCCAGAGGAGGCCACGGAGCTGCTCCGAGGGCTGGAGCCCCTCTGCTCTGGAGCCAGGCTGGGGGAGCTGGGGGTGTTCACCTGGAGAGGAGAAGGCTCCAGGGAGAGCTCAGAGCCCCTTGCAGGGCCTGAAGGGGCTCCAGGAGAGCTGGAGAGGGACTGGGGACAGGGGCTGGAGGGACAGGACACAGGGAATGGCTTCCCACTGCCAGAGGGCAGGGATGGATGGGATATTGGGAAGGAATTCCTGGCTGTGTGGGTGCCCAGAGAAGCTGTGGCTGCCCCTGGATCCCTGGGAGTGTCCTAGGCCAGGTTGGACGGGGCTTGGAGCCACCTGGGATATAGTGGGAGGTGTCCCTGCCCATGGCAGGGTTGGAACAGGATGATTTTTCCATCTCGCCGTCTCTTTTCTCCCTCCTTCCTGAGCAGCCCGTACCTCGTTGGGAAAAAATCCCCAAAGGAGATTTGACGGATTTTGAAGGATATTTTTTTTTTTTTTTTAAATTTGGGGATTTCAAATCCCCAAAAGATTTGAAGCTCAGTTTAAGGGGTGAAGAATCCTGACCTAAAAAAATAAAATCTCGGGAAACATAACAATAATCAAATGCGAGCAGGCTGGCTCACTGCTTTAGGCATAGAAAGGCCGTGAATCCCGCACATGTGAGGAATTCCAGCCCTCAGAATCTCCGCTTGCCCACGGAGCTCCCCTGCGGATGCACAGCCCGTCCCGAGGAGCGGGCTGGGCGGGGCAGGCAGCTCCCAAATGTGCTGCCCATGTGTTCCGCGATTTCCCATTGAATTCCCGGCTACCCCAAGCCCTCTGTCCCCATTTAGCCGGATAGCTCAGCCCTAAAATCCCTTTTAGCCTGAAACGCCGCCGGGGCTGCATCCGTCTTCAATTTAAAGAACAAATCCTCCCGCCCGCGGCCGGAGCGGGTCCTGCCGGGGCCCGGTGACCTCGGCGCTGCTGGACGCTGCTTTTCGGTGCCAGCAGATGCGAGGGGCACGTGTCGGGGGGGAATAACCTCTTCACCCAGCCCCGAGAGGCTCCGTGGGACAGAGGCTGGCGGGGGAGACGGAGCCAGGGAGATGTGGCTGGGAGCAGACTTGCTCGGAGAGGCTGTCAGGGGGAGACAAAGGCAGGAAGCAGATAAATGCAGGGAACGAGGCTAATTGCTGGGATTAGTCACCCCCCGAGCCCTCGGGGGCTGCAGGGGTCAGGGCTGGAGGCCCCAGGAGGTCGGGTGAGGAGGGATGAGCTGGAAAGAGGTTTTGGGGGGGAGACTTGGGGTTGTTGGAGCCGTGGGAAGGGCTGAATCCCATCTCTGAGGGTGCTCCCAGGGCAGGCCGTGGGATCCCAGCTTCCCCTGGAGCTGGTCTAGGGGAAGGTGTCCCTGCCCATGGCAGGGGGTTGAAACCAGATGGGATTTAAGGTCCTTTCCAACCCAAACCATTCTGGGATCCTGTGACTCCCTGTCCTCTTCCAGCTGGGCACATTCCAGGGGCACCAAATCCGTGGAGCAAATAAAGCCAAATTTTGCAGCAAACTCTTGGTTCTGGGTATAAACACCCGAGGAAGTCTCAAAGCTGCAGCAGCTCAGCCCAGCATGTGTCGGGGTCAGAGCCCTGGGATGGGGCAGGATCAGACCTGGTTTGGGGGGGTTTAGGTTGGATTTCAGGAGAAGGTTCTTCCCCCAGAGGGTGCTGGGCACTGCCCAGGCTCCCCAGGGAATGGGCACGGCCCCGAGGCTGCCAGAGCTCCAGGAGCGTTGGGACAGCGCTGCCAGGGATGCCCGGGGTGGGGTTGTTGGGGTGTCTGGGCAGGGCCAGGAGCTGGACTGGACGATCCCTGTGGGTCCCTCCAGCTCAGGGAGTTGTGATTCTACTCTGATTCTGTGCTCTGGAGAGCGACAGGGACAGGCACCGTGTGTCTGCTGTGCCTTGCGCTGCAGGGAAAAACACGAGGCTCCTTGGAAACGCAGGCGCTGGGCTGATTTTATCTTCGCTGCGAGCCCGCTCGGGTGCTCCAGCACGAACCCATCCGGGCTGCTCTGCCTGCAGATGCAACCCCCTCTGCCAGGGAGTTTGCTGGAGCCTGGACCAAATAAGGAGCGTGCTCTGCATCTCGGGAAGCAGGAATCAGTCAGCGTCAGGCACGGCTGGGAGCTCCCTGCCAGCTCCGTGCCGAGCTCCCGGCAGCTCCGGGGGCTCGCGGGGCTCCGCACGCTCATCCGGCAGCTGCCGGAGCAAAAACAGCTTTGCAGCAACATTTAGAGAGAGGAAGGAAGGAAGGAAGGAAGGAGAGCCCCAGAGGTTAAAAAAAAAAAGAAAACCCTTTTCTTTACATTTGTGTCTTAAAATATATTCTAAAAGCTGGAGCAGTCCTTTGGGCTGGGGCTCAGATGGCTCAGGAAACTTTTCCAGGTGGGAGCAGAGCTTTCATCCTGTGAGTCTTCGGCTCCTTGGGGCGCTGGGAGATCTGAGCTCCACTTTCCAGCTGGGAGGATTCAGCAGATTAATCCTGGAATCCCAGAATGATTTTGGTTGGAAAGGACCTTAAAGCTCATCCCATTCCAACCCCCTGCCACAGGCAGGGACACTTTCCACTAGCCCAGGTTGCTCCAAGCCTCATCCAGCTTGGTTTTCCTCCTCTCCATGTGCTCTCCTTTTCCCACATTTCTGCTCCAGCCAAGTTGCCCTGGGCCAAGAAACCCTCTTTTTATAAAAACCTTCTTTTTCCACGCACCCCATGGTGTTCTGGACCCCATCCTTCCAGCTCTCCGTAAGGAAAACCTCTGTCCCAGAACACCTGTGATGGCCTGAGCAGAAAGATCCATGCTGGGTCACAGCTGGAGGGTGTGGGATGGACCCTGGATGGGAAATCACCTGCAGCAGGGGTGGCTGTCCTTGAGGATGCACCTCAGCCAGTCCTGGATCCGTTGGGAAGTGGGTCCATCCCTGGATCCCTTGGGAAGTGGGTCCATCCCTGGATCCCTTGGGAAGTGGGTCCATCCCTTGGGAAGTGGGTCCATCCCTGGATCCCTTGGGAAGTGGGTCCCTGCAGAGAACCAGGGCCAGGAGGTGCTGAGTCACGGGGTGAAGTTGAGTCAAGGGATCGAGAAGCAGAATTAATGAGTGCTCCCAAAAATGGAGATGTGGAGAGCTGGGTGCTGTGCTGGGGGGGACCTGCCCGGCTGCCAGCTCCAGCAGGATGCTCCCGGGAAAGGAAACAGCCACAGGGAAGGCAGGGAGATGGAGCCAGCGGGAGAAATCCCTCGAGATGGCCCGAGGGGATGCAGAGCCACCCCACAGGAGGGGCAGGGCCACGCAGAGAGTCCCCCTTAGTCCCTGGCACAGCTCAGAGCTCGTCCCTGCTGCCGGAAAGCCAGGCGCCAGCCGGGGGTTCTCAGATGGCACCTGAGGGTTGAGCTCAAACCCACGGCTGTGCCCCTGTTAGGGGCAGCTAATGGGGTTTCTCTTGCTTCTGTCTGGTTTTACGGAGCCTCGGAGATGCTGTTGTCACGTTTGGCTGGTGTTACCCGGCAGATCCCAGTTATTAAGGATGGAGGGATTTTCTTTCTACCTTTCCGTGAAAGGAGGGGGCGGCCAGGCGGGGGTCGGGCTCTGCTCCCGGGGAACAAGAGGCAGGAAAGAGGGAACGGCCTCAGGTTGTGCCAGGGGAAGTTTAGGTTGGATATCAGGAAAAATTCTTCACGGAAAGGGTTGTCCAGCCCTGGCACAGCTGCCCGGGGGGGGCTGGAGGGATTTAAAAGCCGTGTGGATGTGGCACTTGGGGACACCGCTCCGTGATCTTCGAGGGCTTTTCCAACCTCAACGATTCCATGATTCTGTGAGGGGGGACCTCACAGACATCTCTATTTCTTAGGACCTGAGGCCAAATCGCTTTTTGGTGCTGATCCAGGGAGCTCAGGGGTGCACAGCCCCCTCCCCGCGGGAGCCCTTTCCTGCAGGAACCACAGGGGTGTTTAAGGCACGGGTTTGTGGCCCTTCCTGCCAAACAGCCTGACCTGGAGCGGGGCTGGTTTCCGATCTCCAGGGGGAGAAACGCTCCAAGAGCATTATTACAGCGACCCACTGACCCAGCTGGCACCGGGACGCTGCTGGCCGAGCCCGTGCCAGCGCCAGCTGAATCCCTGCCCTTATCCCAGCCCCACACCAGCCCCGCTTCCTTCCCAACTTCCCAAAGCGCCAACCGGCCCCGGTGCATCCTGCGAGCCTTCGCCGTGCTCTGCAGCCCCCAGCCACGCTCCCGGCACCGGGAACCGCTTCCTTTCCTGGCTGTCCCGGGCGAGGTGCGCGTTTCCTGCTGCTCCCCTTATCTCTGCCGGCTGCAGGGGCTCAGCGGTCCCAGCGCTGCCAGGCTTGGGGGAGCGGCTGCCGGGATTTCCTGCCTCAGCAGCCTCTGCGCCAGGGATTCCTCCGCTTTTCCCGCTCCTCACTGGGAGCCCAGGGGAAGGTGAGCCTTCGGCAGGGCAGGGCGGTGCCGACCCCCCCCTCCCCTCCCCCGGGCAGGAGCGTGAGCAGTGGTTTGTCCTGGTTTTCTCAGTTTAGCACAGGGGTTGGGAGTGTCCGCAGGGGTGGGGGCTGCTGGGTCGGGCCGGATCCGTCCTCAGCCCCATCGCAGAGCTTCCCCCGTTTCCGTAGTGTCAGCACATCTGTTTCTGCCCAAAATGCCTCCCAGGAAGTGGCTCTGGATTGTTTTTATGCCCAAGCTGAGGGAAGGGACGGACCCTGCAGCCAGAGGCTCTGCCGAGGCACATGGAAGCGATTACAGGGATCAGTCCCTGCACCACCTCCCTTCCCAGCACGGGGTGTGGGCGAGCACAGCCTGTCCCTGTCCCCATCCATATCCTGTCCCCAGCCCCATCCCTGTCCCCATCCCCATCTTCATTCTCATCCCTATCCCTGTGCCCAGTCCCATCCACAACCCCAGACCTGTTCCCGCGCCCACCCACATCCCCATCCTTGTCCCTTTCCCCATCTTCCTCTTCATTTTCTATTGCCCATCCTCATCCTTGTCCCATCCTCATCCGTATCTCCATCCCCATCCTCGTCTCCATCTTTATCCCTGTCCCCCCACCCATCCCTGTTCCTATCCCCATCCCCATCCCAGTGTCCATCCCTATCTCTGTCCCCATTCCCATCTCCCCATCCCCATCATCATCCCTGACCCCATCCACGTCATGCTCCCCATCCTTATCCCCATCCCATTTCTTGTCTCCATCCTCGTCCTCATCCCTATCCCAATCCCTGTCCCCATCCCCGCTAAGGCTCCCAGCTGCTCCCAAAGCCACAGGGGTGCCAGCAGGACTCTGCTCCCAAGGCCAGGGCAGGACTCCAGCTCTTCCCAGCTGCCACTTTTTTTAACTGACTGGTGCCACTTTGGCTCAGGGAGTCAGGAAAAGGCACTTTTTAGCACCTTAAACACTGCAGGAAGCCTGGCAGCTCCTCCTTCCCGGTCCAGAGGATCCTCGGGGCCCGTGGTTTGGATTTTCAACAGCCCCAAAAGATCTCAAGGAGCAGCAAGGCTTTCCTCCCTTTCCCTCCCCCACTTCCTGCTCCCTCTGCCCATTGCCACCTCCGAGGTGCCACCAAATGCCACCTTTCCCCGCGGGAGGGACATCCCAGCCGGGATCTCACCAGGCAGAGGCGCTGCTCGCCCCTTGCAGCTCCCAATTTCCCTGGAGAGCCATGGAGGTGTTCGAGCTTCAAAGAAAAGCCACATTTTGGCTCCTCGAAAGCTGCAGATCGTGTCCAGCTGGCCTGGACCCTGCTCGAAGTCCTAATGGTTTTCCATGGCCAGGCAAAGCGGCTCCTTCCAGGGGCTGGAGCCAGCCAGCTGCTTGCAGCCCAGAGGCAGTGGCTTCTCCAGATGTGACCCCCGGCAGCGACATTTCCCTGGAACAGCCGGAATTCCAAACCAGCTCAATCCCAGCACGGGTGGGAGCTGCTGTCCGGGATGAGCAGATGCAGAGCGTTGCACTCTGCCTAGGATGGAGGGGCCGGGGGCCGCAGTGACAAATCCCTGTCCCTGCGATAGACGGGGCGGAGGGTGTCCGGCTGCTTCCCACGTGAGGATTCCTGTCGGGAATGCCATGAATGTGTCCCTGATTTATTTCTCGCCACAGCCTGCAGGGGTTTGACACTTCCCTCCTTGTTATCTGGCATTCCTCGGGCATGGATCTGTCTTGGGACAGACGCAGCACTCCAGGCGGGGAAGGGAGAAGAGCTCCAGGAGCAGAGCTTTTGGCTGCTCCCAGCCCGGATTTCCAGGAGCGCTCATGGAGTGCAGCTGTCGGGATTTGAGCTCTTCCTCCTCTCCACCGCTGTGGGTGCTCCCACCCCGACCCAAAGGCAGGGAACTCTCCTCGATCCCGGCTCTCCGGGCGGAGATGATGGATGATGGGACAGAGAAAGGATAAACAGCGCTGACCCCGCGCCTGACCGCCTGCCAGTCGAGCTGCACGATGGATTTGGCCGGTGGCTGCCCCTGTCCTCCCCCCGCGGGTCCCCTGTGGATGAGGAGTCACGTTTCTTCCCAGCTCAAGGGAGCGGGATCCGAGGGAGCGGCCAGAACCTCCCGCCCACGCCGCGACCCCGGCCCCGACCCCGGCTGGACGCGAGCCCGGCCCCGGGGGCGTTGCGGCGAGGCGGGGGGGATGCAGGGCTCCGGGGGGCCGCGGGGCACCGAGAGGGGATCCCACTCTCCTTCCCGGGATGCCCCCTCGGGACACCGCCGCTGTGGCACCCCGCTCCTCCCGGGATGCCGGTACCGGCCCGGGCGATGCGCGGGGATGCGGGAGCGGGGGGGGCCGCAAGCCGGGATGGATTTTGGGGTGAGACCCGATTGGGCGAGGAGGGGACGGCCGCTGCTTGGCCACGCCCCTGCTGGGCTACTCCCCGTCCCGCCCCGCGGCTCCCTCCGCCGGGCCGGGGTCGCCCCGTCCGGTCCGTCCCGTTCCGCTCAGCTCCGCTGCTCCGCTCGGCTTCTCCCGGCCGGGTCCGCTCGGCGCCGTCGGGGGCTCCCGTGGCCGGTGTGGGGATGCGGGCGGTGGCGGCGGTGCTGGCGGCGGTGCTGGCGGTGGGGGCAGCCCTGCCCCGCCCGGGGCTGCTCCCGCACGGCCCGGCCCGCGGCGATGCCCGGCTCCGGCCCGGGGACGACGAGAGCTCTCCCGGGGTGCTGCTCCGCCGCGNTTCACTCCGTCCTTCTCTCCACCCTCTGTCCCTCCCTCCTTCCAACCCCGTCTCTCTCCATCTTCCCACTCTGCTTCCTTCCATCCCTCCGTCCCACCATCCCTCCCTTCTTCTGCCTTTTCACTCCTCTGTCTTTCCGTCCTTCCTCCCACTCACCCCCTTCCTCCCCTGCCTTTACACCCACTCCCCCTCCTCCTCCTCCCCGCCCCTGCCCCTCCATGTGCACCTTCGCTGTCCCACCGCACGTGTGTTTTCTGCATCCATCCATCCATCCATCCATCCATCCATCCATCCATCCATCCACCCACCCACCCATCCATCCCTCCATCCATTTTCCCCCTTCCCGCGGTCCCCTGCCCGGTGTCTCCGGCTGCGGAGGAACAAGAGGGCTTTCTCCTCCGCAGCTGTTCCCCCGCCAGCAGCGGCTGCAGCTGGGATGGCCCCTGAGCTGCACCTCCCTGGGGGACGGAGAAGCCCGAGGTCTTTGTTTTCTGCCCGGCCGGATGGGGCCACGCGGCCTCAGGGCTCCCAGCCCCGTGCCCCACCGCACCGAGGAGGGGGGGACAGGGCACGGGGACCCGCGGCGGTGGCACCTCTGCAGCTCCTGAGCACCCTGCGCCGCTCTCCCCGCAGGTGGGGACCAACGGGGTCATCTCCACCCAGGATTTCCCCAGGGAGACCCAGTACGTGGATGACGATTTCCCCACAGACTTCCCCGTCATCGCCCCCTTCCTGGCCGACCTCGACACCTCCGGGGACAGAGGGAACATCTACTACCGGCAGGACGACTCTCGGGACGTGCTGGACCGGGCTGTGGGGTACATCCAGGCCGGGTTCCCTCGCTCTGCCGGCTCCTTCGTGCCCACCAACGCCTTCATTGCCACCTGGGAGGACGTGGGCGCCTACCAGGAGCTCTCCCAGGACACCGAGCCCTCCGCGGAGGTGAGGCTGAGGGGCTGAGCTTGGATGCCCATCCTGCATGGCATGAGAGGAGGAGTTTTTCTCATGTGCCACCCAAAGTGCTGAGTCTTTTCTTTCTGAGCAGCTGGATGGTGGCTCCACCCATCCTTGGGTGAGCGCCAGGAGGAACATGGAGCTTTTCCCCTTTGCTCAGAGCTGTGGCAGTGCTGGGGCTGTTGGGCAGAAGAGGTTTAGAGGTTGCCTTCGTGGCTGGAGGTGCTTGTACAAGGGCATGGAGTGATAGGGCAGGGGAGAGAGGCTTCACATGGATGGGATCAGATGTTAGGAAGAAATTCCTCCCTGTGAGGGTGGGAAGGCCCTGGCACAGGGTGCCCAGAGAAGCTGTGGCTGCCCCTGGATCCCTGGAAGTGTCCAAGGCCAGGTTGGATGGGGCTTGGAGCAGCCTGGGACAGTGGAAGGTGTCCCTGCCCATGGCAGGGGTGGGATGAGATGGGCTTTAAGATCCTTCCATCCCAAACCATTCTGGGATTCTGATTCTTTTCCAACAAAGCTTTCCAGTGTTGGTGGCTCTGCCTTTGTAGGGCAGAGGGTGGCTGGGGGCAGCTGGAGGAGGCCCTGGTTTAGGTCACCCATTGTGCTCCTGACCTTCACTGGTGGCTCGGGGCTGGTCCTTCCTTCTGCCCCTGTGCTGATCACGCTGCTGGCGAGGAACCGGCTTTGGAATTTCCACCGTGGGCTGATTTTGTGCCTGCAAAACAAGCTCAGCGGTGGTCTGCCGGGCCGGGGGGGTGACCTGTGCTCTCCACCCACGAGGCCGATAAGGCCCTTGCGTGGGTGGACCTCCAGCACCGCCTGTCCCCAAAAACGCCGGGCCATGAGCTGTCACGTCGGGCCGATGATGTGCTGAGGAGGTGACGCTGACGCTCCGCCAGCTGCACGGACTCCGACGAGCTGAATGTGATGAGCTGCACGAGGGAAACTCCGGTGACGGATCCCCGGAACTGTGTGGTGGGCGATGGGCTCTCACCCTAAGCCCGGCAGCGGCCACCGCGTCCCCAAGGGCCACCAGGAGCCATCCCCGGCCTTCCCCCCGCCGCAGGGCCCTTCGGCAGCGCCTTGCCGAGAGGGAAGCCAAGCGAGGCAAGGAGCTGAGGTTTGGAAGGAGGCAAGGCACATTTTTTCCTCTCGTTTCGAACTTGGGAAAACAGCTGAAGAGATGCCATCAGGGGCCTCGCGGCGACCTCGCTGCCATCGAAAACGCAGCCTGCCCCTCTTTTTTCTTCCCGGTCATGGTTTTTTTTCCTCCCACCCTCTCTGAGAAGTTTGGATCAGGCTTTGAAATGCAACTGGTCTTGTTGGGAAGCGAGGAGCTCCAGGGAAAGATTCACTCAAGACTCGCTGAAATGCAGCTTGTGCCTGTGCTTTGCTGAGCTCCCCCTCCGCCAAAACTGCTAAAAACCTCCCCAAACACCACTTTTTTTTCCTGACCAAATGCGGTGTTTATGGAAACGCTGCCCTCCTGCTGCTCAGAACCAGGACGGACTCCGAAGTCTTTCCCCTGCTCTGGAAAGTCACGGCTAATCCCTTTTTGAGCCTCAAAAGTAGAAAACTGGGTTAAACGGGGAGTAGGGGATCCCCAGACCCCCTCTTTGGGTGTCCTGCCCGGGTGGGGGGTCTGGCAGTGCTGTGTCCCCTCCAGCTCCTTGGGACACGCTCCTGGTCCCTGCAGTGACATTTTCGTGGGCTGCAGAGCAGGACGAGGCTGACCCTGCTTCTGAAGGAGCAAAACTTGCCCTTTTGGGCTGGAATTTGCCCTTTGCATCTCTTTGCTGGGGGCTTTCCCCCCCCTTCCCTTCATCCCAGCACATGGACGTCACCCAGCGTGTCCCCCCTCGCCACCCACCCCGAGGCAGAACGAGTCCTGCAGCTGCTGCCGTGATTCGGCTGCGTGGGGGAGGAATCCAGCCCCGGGGGGAAGCGGGGGTTATCCCGCCCCCCTCCAGCTTTTTGGCCGCCTTTTCGGGGTCTCTGAATGCCCGAGTGTGTGACGGGCACAACAAGGCTCTTTATATCCCGCGGGGCTGCCAGGAAATCCAGCGATGCTCTGGGGGCCCTGCGCCCCAAAATTGGGGCCGGTGCTGTGGGGGAGGAGTGGGGGGAGCCCCCTCCCTCCCTACCTCCCTCCCGCTGCTCCGGGGGTGAAACTGGGAGTTTAATCACTTTTCCTTCACTCGGGCGCCGTTCCCTGCGTGCTGCTTCCAGCAGCTCGGCGGGAAGGGCTGCTCCCGGCTTGGGGTTATTTATTGGGGCAGCGGGAGCTGCGTGGGGTGGGTTTCTCCGCGCTCGGAGGGTGCGGATTGCCGGGTGGCTCGGGAGGGCTGTGCTGGCTCCGCGGGTTGTGGCCGCGGTGCCGCTGCCTGGCACGGCCCCAAGGCTCGCAGGGCCGGCAGGGCGGGCGGCCAGCCTGCCTATAGCGGGATGTATGGGAAGCTGGGACCACTGGAATGTTTTTTCCGCAGGAAATCGAGCTAAAATTGTTCTCGGGGACGAGCGGGGGGTGCGGGTTTTCCTCCGCTGCGGCTGGGGTGGAGCAGGGGGGTGTGAGCGGGAGTGGGACGGGAGTGAGGGGCTCCCAGGCATCAGTGCCAACCCAGGGCAGGGCTTGCAGGGCCAGGGATGCTCCTGGGACACCCTTGCACTGAGGGGGCGGCCTGGCTGTGCCGTGGGCTCCTGGGAGGATGCTGGGCATCTTCCTAGGACGTGGCACTGGGGGTCAGCCCCAGCTGCTGCTGTTCCCCAGGAGGTCTCTGCAGACTGATCCTGGAATGGTTTGGGTTGGAAGGGACCCCAAAGCCCATCCACTGCCACCCCTGCCGTGGGCAGGGACACCTTCCCCTATCCCAGGCTGCTCCAAGCCCCGTCCAGCCTGGCCCTGGACACTTCCAGGGATCCAGGGACAGCCACAGCTTCTCTGGGCACCCTGTGCCAGGGCCTCCCCACCCTCCCAGCCTGCAATTCCTTCCCAGTATCCCACCTAACCCTGCTCTCTGGCAGTGGGAAGCCATTCCCTGTGTCCTGTCCCTCCAGCCCTTGTCCCCAGTCCCTCTCCAGCTCTCCTGGAGCCCCTTGAGGCCCTGCAAGGGGCTCTGAGCTCTCCCTGGAGCCTTCTCTCCTCCAGGTGAACACCCCCAGCTCTCCCAGCCTGGTTCCGTGGAGGTGCTCTCTGTTGGAGGGCCCTTTTGGGGTGCTCACATGCCCTGTGGTGTGTGTGGGGCTGCCTCTCACATCCCTGCTCCCCTTCCTTCACTCCCCTGCCATGTTCCTGCCCCTCCACGCCATCCATCTGTCCCGCTCTCCCTCTGGCAGCTCAACACCTTCCAGGCAGTCATAGCCTACAACGATGAGGACACCTACACCATCTTCCTCTACCCCCACGGCGGCCTCCAGTTCCTGGGCACGCGACCCAAGGAATCCTACAACGTCCAGCTGGAGCTGCCGGCCAGGGCGGGCTTCAGCTGGGGGGACGGCGACGACCCGAAGAGGGATGGACTCTTCCACAGCCTGGCCAGCAGCGAGCAGGCTCTGAGGAACCTGGAGCGGTGCGTGGCACCTGGGGGGCCGTGGGGATGGGCAGGGGGAGCAGGGTCACCTTCTCCCAGCCTTGGAGCTTTTTAGAGCCTGGAAGCATTTGGGGAGCGAGCTGGGGGTGCTGGGCCGCCTCAGGGGCTCAGCCCCACGTGCATTGGGGTCCTGGAGGGGCGGTGTCACCTTTGGGGTGGCTTTTCCAGCACGGCTCTGATGGGTGTTCGCGTGTGCTGTGTCCGCAGGGAGAGCAACACGGGAATTCCCGGCGTGTGGGTTTTCCACGTGGGCGGCGCGGAGCACGTGGAGCCGGGGGGCGGCGAGGGGGCTGCTCCTGCTGCGCCTCAGAGCCCCCCCGAGCGCCCCGATCCCGACAGCGCCGGCTACACCCGCCCCCCGTCCAGCCACGCGTCCACGGCACAGCGCCCCAGCCACGGCTCCCGCGCCCCGGTGCTCCTGGGCTTTGTCCCCGGGAGGAGGGACGGCCAGCAGAGCTTCTCCGCCAACCCCTCTTCCTACAGCTCCGGCCACCACGGCGTCGGCGTGGAGGAGGACGTGCATTTCAACCCCGACGGTGAGCGGCCACGGCCCAGCGGGGACAGTGACCCCACGGGGTGATGACCCGATGGGGACAGTGACCGAGCGGGGATGGCTCGTGGCGGGTGGCTCCCTAAAAAAAGGCCCCGGCTGCAAGTTCACCCCGTCCCAAGCGGCCGGTGCTGGAGGAGCGTGGGCTGGAACTGCTCCTGCAAAGCTGCCGCCTTCCAGCTCCTTCTCTCAGCCCGGTCCCGCTGCCAAGGGCTTGCCACGGGAAAAGGCGGGAGGCTTGGAGCATGGGATGGGGTGGGATGCTCAGGGGACAGGTCCCAGCACGAGGCCAGGGCTGCCCTCGCTGCCCTCCCCGCCACCCAGCCAGCTGTGGAGCCGCCGTGGCACGTGCCCCGGGGAGCAGAACCCCGTCCCCAGCCAACTGTCTCCCAAAAATACCCTCGGGAATTTGACCTCCTGCCCTCTGTCAGATCTGCCTGAAACCAGGGAACAGGTTCCAAACCCTCCACCACCGCTGTGCATCCCGGGTGACTCCCTTGGGAACCGCCACCGCCAGCTGGCTCCTGGTGTTTTCGGGGCCAAGAAGGCAAGGCACGCACCCCCCACGAGGGGTGGCTTTGTCACCGCGTCCCCAACCTTTCCCCTTCGCCCCCAGTGTTCACCTACAGCGCAGCCGGCAAGGAGACGTGTGCCCAGCACCACGGGCGCTGCTCCCCTCACGCCTTCTGCACCGACTACGCCGCCGGCTTCTGCTGCCACTGCCGGGCCACCTTCTACGGGAACGGGCGGCAGTGCCTGCCCGAAGGTACGCGGGGCGGGCGGCGGGGACGGGCAGCCCGTGCCTGGGTGGCCGCTGCCAGGGGTGCCCGTCTCCCCGCCCAGGGGCCGTGCATCGCCTCAACGGGAAGGTGAGCGGGAGCCTGAGGGTGGGACGGGCGTCCGTCCGCTTCCAGGACGTGGACCTGCACGCCTACATCGTGGGCAGCGACGGCAGAGCCTACACGGCCATCAGCGGGGTGCCCCAGCCCGCTGCCCGCGCCCTGCTGCCCCTGCTGCCCGTCGGGGGGCTCTTCGCGTGGCTCTTCGCCCTGGAGGAGCCCGGCTCTGAGAACGGCTTCAGCATCGCCGGTGAGCGGGGATTCGGGGTGCGCCAGCGCTCCGAGGGGTGCGGCTTCTGCGGGGTGGCTCCTTGGGGTGGGTGGTGAGGGGTTCAGGGCAGCTCCAATCCCCCTCTCTCTCCTGGCTCTTGCCTCTCGCTGTGAGCCCCCACCGGAGGAGCAGCGAAGGACGCCTTGGGGTTGTCCCTACAAATGGTGCCCGTTCCCTTTTCCTGTCCAGGCGCTGAATTTACGCAGAGCCTGGAGGTGACGTTTTACCCCGGCGGGGAGACGGTCCAGGTCACGCAGACAGCCGAGGGCCTGGGGCCGGACAATTATTTAAGCCTCAGGACACACATCCAGGGCGAGGTGCCCTTCCTGCCAGAGAACATCACCGTCCACATCACTCCCTACAAGGAACTCTACTCCTACTCCAGCTCAGGTAAGACCTGTGCTCACCTGCCTTCAGTTCCTCACACGCCACCCCTGAATTCCCGAAAACATCCAAGCCACATGGATGCTGACGCAATTTTTCCCGCATCCCACGGGGTTCTCCGTGCCGCCCGGCAGCCGTGACCTCCTCAGGCCAGCGGGAATACGTGGTGGCCGCGGGCACTGCCAACCAGACCTTGTCCTACCGCCTGCGCCAGAACATCACCTTCTCGGGGTGCCCGCACGCGCGGCTGCCGGCGCGGCAGCGGCTCTCCGTGGCGCGCGCCTTCGCCCTCTTCGACGACCACGAGCACGTCCTGCGCTACGCCCTGGCCGCCCGCATCGGCCCGGCACAAGGTGAGCGCCAGCACCCGCCCCCGGGTGCCAATCCGGGTGCCAATTTTGGGTGCCAGCCCCCAGCGGGGACGCCGCCCTCTCCCGAAGCTGCCGTGCGCTCGCTTTGCCCAAAATCAGCCAGAAAAGAGGGGTTTTCCGAGCGGTTCGAGCCGCAGCACTGCCGGCACGGTGCGGGTGGCACGGCCGTGGTTCCCTGCGCGGGACAAAGGCGCTGTGGCACGGCGGCGATGCCTGCGCCGGGTGTAAGCGGGGATGGTCACTCCCTGTGTCTCCCAGATCTCTTATTCCCTCCTAACATCCCTCTGTGCCCGCAGACGATGCCGAGAATCCCGGGGTGAGCCCGTGCCACGATGGCACCCACACGTGCGAGGCGCCGGCGCGCTGCCAGCCCGGCGTGGGCACCGAGTACACGTGCGAGTGCACGGCCGGGTACCGCGGGGACGGACGGGGCTGCCGAGGTCAGCGGGGCCGGGGGCGGATGCTGGGGGGAGCTGGTGGGTCTCTGCCCCATCGGGCACCGAGGTGGTCACTGGTATTTGGGATGCTGGGATGTCACAGCACCCACAGAGCTTCACCAAGCGTGCAGATGAATCATGGGGGGAAACTGAGGCAGGGTGCTGGAGGTCCCTAAGGAAGCGCTGCTCCAGGAACAAACAAAAAAGAGGAGAAAAAAAAAAGGAGAGACGGGAAAGAAGCAAAACCAGTGGAAAAATAATCCCTGCGTTGCATAAATCCAGCCAGCTTCGTTGTTGCTTTCCTGTCCCACCAAACTTCACACTGCAAATTTATCTTCCAAATTTGGAGTCCCTTTCCACAAGAAGCTGCCCAGTGCCAGTGAGTTGCACTGCACAGCGATGCTGGTGAGGAATTCACGGATCCTGCCTTTCCAAAGGAACAGGTTTCCTTCTCCTGAAATCCCAGATTAAGTGACCAATCTGATCTCTGTAGTTTTAAATCACAAATAGCCCCAAATACTGGTGTGCTAAGAATGCTTCTTTATCAAAACAATACACCGAAAGCGATCTTGTTCTTTTTTCCCTTTTACTTTGAGCTGATTAGAAAGTTAATTCTGCAGCTGGTCAAGCGCGGTGGCAGACACGGGATGGGCAGCGTGGGGCAGGATATTCCCTGTCAGCCCAGGAGCAGCCAGACCCCGAGGATGGGGGTGTCCCACCACCATCGGGGTGCCCAGTGTCTCCTCTTTCCCCTAGACGTGGACGAGTGCTCCGAGGGCCTGAGCCAGTGCGGCCCCTTCTCCGTGTGCCTGAACGTGCCGGGCAGTTACCGCTGCGAGTGCCGCGGCGGGTACCGGCCGGCGGGGGACGGGCAGGCGTGCGTGCGTAAGTGCTGGCCCCAGTCGGGGCGTCCCCAACTCCCGTGCCCCACGGATGTGTCCCGATCACCCCTCCCCTGTCCCCGCAGCGCTGGCGCCGGCGAGCGACCCCTGCGAGGCCGGGCGGCACCCCTGCGCTCCGGGGGACCGGGCGCGGTGCCTGTCCCGCGGCGACGGCCGCGCCACCTGCGAGTGCCTCCCCGGCTACGCCGGCGACGGCATCCACTGCTCCGGTAAGGTGGGCACGGGAGGGACCCCACGCCACAGCTGCCGGGGTGTCCCTGTCCCCGCTGATGCCGTGTTCCCCCCGCGCAGACGTGGATGAGTGTGCCGAGAGCCCGTGTCACCCGGCCGCCACCTGCTACAACAGCCCGGGCTCCTTCTCCTGCCGCTGCCAGCCCGGCTACGTGGGCGACGGCTTCCAGTGCACGTACGGTGAGGTGCCCGCTCGCCCCCGCGCCCTCTCTGCCTGGCACGGCCTCCCCGGCCTCACTCTCCTCCTCTTTTTCGGCTTTCCAGCGGCGGAAGGGAACCCGCAGCGCCTCACGCCTTGCCAGCACGAGCGGATGTACCCGCGAGAGGTGCCACCCCTGGGTGATGGCCACGTGCCCCAGTGCGACGAGCAGGGCCGGTACCGGCCCCTGCAGTGCCACGGCAGCTCCGGGCACTGCTGGTGCGTGGACGCGGCAGGGCAGGAGATCGCCGGCACCCGGACGGCACCGGGCATGACCCCGCCACGCTGCGGGAGCCCAGGTCAGTGACACCCTCCAGGAGCAGGGTCAGGTCCTTGGGCATGTGGCTGGCATCCCAGTGGCGTCCCGCTTTGGCCCAGCCACCAGCAGCATGGGGCAGTGTGGCCACAGCGAGTGGAGGGATGCCATAAACTAAAACATCCTAAGTTTCACCTCAACATGAGGAAGAACTTTATGTTGAGGGTGGCAGAGTCTCCTCCCTCCCTGGAGACATTCCAAACCCACCTGGATGTGCTGCTGTGTCACGTCCTCCAGGTGACCCTGGGCTGGAGGATCTCCAGAGGTCCCTTCCAACCCTACGGGTTCTGTGACTCTGTGCCCCTCTGCCCAACCGCCCTTCTGCGGCTTCACTGAGGGCAGGGTGCTGTCAGCGGGGCGCATCGAGGGGTTCCTGGGTGTTTAGGATGCCCTGGCCCTTGGGGTTACAGTGGCTGTGGCCACTGGGCCACCTCCTGCATCAACTTGCAGCGGAGGAGACACCTATGGGGTGTGGAGAGGGCTGGAGCGGGGCAGCCCTGGCCCCCCACCCCCAAACCAAGGGGTGCTGGAAGACTGGGGCGAAGTGGGGCCAAACCCAGGTGCCAGGTGGCTCCAGGCGAGCCGCGTGGCACCCCCTGAGCCCGGGGTGGGGGTGTTTGCCGCCGGCAGAGTCCATCCAGCAGCTGACGCCCTGCGAGCACGCGCGGATGTACCCGCGGGAGGTGCCGCCGGGGCCTTCACCCGTGGGCGACGGCCACGTGCCCCAGTGCGACGAGCAGGGCCGGTACCGGCCCCTGCAGTGCCACGGCAGCTCCGGGCACTGCTGGTGCGTGGACGCGGCAGGGCAGGAGATCGCCGGCACCCGGACGGCGCCGGGCACGACCCCGCCACGCTGCGGGAGCCCAGGTCAGTGACGCCCGGGGGAGCATCCTCGGCGTGGGGGCATGGCCAGCAGGGAGAAGGGGATCTGCAAAGCCCTGAGTCCCCCAAGGGGGGAGACTGCCAGGGAGTGACTGTCACCTTCCCTGCGCCAGAGCCCACGGAGCGGCCCCCCAGCATGTGCGAGCGCTGGCGGCAGAGTTTGCTGGAGCACTACGGGGGCAGCCCCCGCGGGGACCAGTACGTGCCGCAGTGCGACGCCGGCGGGGACTTCACCCCGCTGCAGTGCCACGGGGACAGCGGCTACTGCTGGTGCGTGGAGCAGAGCGGCCGGGAGATCCCGGGGACGCGCTCCGAGCCCGGCACCACCCCGCCCTGTAAGAGCCCGGCGCCCCAAAGCGACCCCCGCCGCCCCGACAGCTCGGGCGCCGCGCCCCGCTCCGGGTGCGGAGCCCGGGGGACGACGCTCCCTGAGCCATCTCTGTGCCCTCCGACGTGCCAGGTCTGCCCAGCGTCCCCCCGCCCAGCGTCCGGCCCGAGCCCCGGCCTGACGTGTCCCCGCCGGCCACGGGGACGTTTCTGCTCTACGCCCAGGGCCAGCAGATCGGGTACCTCCCGCTGAACGGCACCCGGCTGCAGAAGGAGGCGGCCAAGACCCTGCTCTCCCTGCATGTACGGTACCCTTGGGATGGGGATGGGGTGCAGGAACACGGGAGGGAGTTTGGGCCAGGCTGGTGCTGCCGCTCGGTGTTGTCACCTCTCTCTGAACCACTTGTCCGAGCTGTCAGAGTCCGAGGGGTCACCTCTTGAGGGTTGATGTTGGTATTTGGGGACATTGGCTGTGCTGGCTGCCTTGGTGGCACTTCGGACAAGTGACAGGACACAGAGAATGGCTTCCCGCTGCCAGAGGGCAGGGTTAGATGGGATATTGGGATGAAATTATTAACTGGGGGGGTGGGGAGGCCCTGGCACAGGGTGCCCAGAGAAGCTGTGGCTGCCCCTGGATCCCTGGAAGTGTTCCAGACCAGGTTGGATGGGGCTTGGAGCAGCCTGGGCCAGTGGAAGGTGTCCCTGCCCATGGCAGGGGTGGAACGAGATGATCTTTAAGGCCCCTTCCAACCCAATCCATTCTGGGATCCTATAGATTCTGTTTCCGCCTCCCTCCAGCCATCCCCAGCAGAGAGGCAGGTGCCAGACAGGTCCCAGACCTGGGACTGCTCACGAAGGGAGGGAGTTCAGGAGCTCCCAGAGCTCTCCAGGGTTGCTCACAGCCCGGACTTCCAGCTGCAGGGCTCTGCTGCAGACATTCCTTGCTTCCTTCCTTGGACTCCGCTTGGAGCGTGGCCACGTGCATCTCCAGCCAGGCCAGAGCAAGGCAGAGGAACATTGAAATCTGGGCCACGACCCTCCCTGCACCCTGGGGGAGTGAAAGACCTTGCCAAGCATTCCCTCTCCCCATCCTGAAGGTCATTCCCCGGGCTGGCTTCGCTCTGGGAGCGGCCTCTCCTTGAGGCAAAGGGTTCAAATCCATCTGGATGTGGGTGTGAGCCTGCACCAGCTGGCCTAAAATCCTCTGCAGCGGGATTCAGCTGGGAGGGTGCAGCGGGACCCCGGCAGAGGCGGGTTTTGCCGGGAAAATGGGATCTGAGGGTCACTCCCCACTTTGCAGTGGGTCCCAGTGCCGGCAGCTGGGATGAGGAAGCTCAAGGATCCTCCTGGCAGGATCTCACCCCGTGTCCCTCTCCCGACCCCGGCAGGGCTCCATCGTGGTGGGGATCGACTACGACTGCCGGGAGAAGATGATCTACTGGACCGACGTGGCCGGCCGGACCATCAGCCGGGCGGGGCTGGAGCCGGGCTCCGAGCCAGAGACCGTCATCAGCTCAGGTGTGCTCCCGTCCCCAGCGTCACCCGCCCGGGGCTGCGTCCGCCGCTCCCGCCGCAGCTCCGGGGGCCCTCCCGTCCCTCGGCTTTGGGCCGGGGATTCCTGAGGGATCCCTGAGCGTGGCCGTCCCCCGGCAGGGCTCATCAGCCCCGAGGGCCTGGCCGTGGACCACCTGCGCCGGGCCATGTTCTGGACGGACAGCGGCCTGGACAGGATCGAGCGGGCCCGGCTGGACGGCTCCGAGCGCCGCGTGCTCTTCGACACCGAGCTCGTCAACCCCCGCGCCATCGCTGTGGACCCCGTCCGAGGGTGAGCAGCGCCGGTTCCGCCGGGATTTTGGACGCGGGGTGCAAAACTTGGCCCTGCCAAGGCCCCGTCCTGACCCTGCGCATCCTGGAGGAGGGATTGGCTCTGTTCCCCAGCCCCTCTTTTTATTTAATAATTCGGGGTTTGGCTAAAGCTGCTGTTTCAGTATTGGGATGTAGATTATGTGGAAAGGCTTTGGAAACACAGGCTGCGCCTCCAGGGCGCTGTTGGGATACAGAATGTGCCACTCCTAAGGCTCGCCCTCGTCGAGGAGCCACAGTTTGGGTCATAAACATGTTTGATATCGTTCTGCTTTGCTTGGAGAGGTTTTTTCCTAATCAAATAAAGATGGTTCAGGCACTGATAAGGGGAAAACCAGGCCTTGCTCCTGGCAAGAACCAGGACGATCTCCCACCACTCCTTACTGTTGTGTGCCCTGTTTGTGCATTATTTCCCAAGCAACCTTTACTGGACGGACTGGAATCGCGAGGCTCCCAAAATCGAAACTTCCACTGTCAACGGAGCCAACAGGAGGGTCCTGGTGCACACAGACATTGGTTTGCCCAATGGCCTGACTTTTGACCCCTTCTCCAAGCTGCTGTGTTGGGCAGACGCAGGTAATGTCCCCAAGCATGGATCAGAGAATGTCACACTGAGCCTTGAGGGAAAAACCTGGATGTCTTCAGCCCAGTGCTACCTGTGGGCTCCATTGTTGTGCCAGGGAGGTTTAGATTGGATTTTAGGAAATATTTCTTCATGGAAAATGTTGTTGCTCGGGGCAATGGTGGAGTCCTCATCTCTGGAGGGCTTTAAAAGCCATGTGGGTGTGGCACCTGGGGACACGGAGCAGTGGTGGCCTTGGCAGTGCTGGGAAATGGCTGGACTTGGTCTTAGAGGATTTTTCCAACCTAAATTTTATGATTCTACATCTTCAGGCTGAAAAGCTGTTTCAAAATGTAATAAATCAGGAGAAGGCTCTTCCCCCAGAGGGTGCTGGGCACTGCCCAGGCTCCCCAGGGAATGGGCACGGCCCCGAGGCTGCCAGAGCTCCAGGAGCACTTGGACAGCGCTGCCAGGGATGCCCAGGGTGGGGTTGTTGGGGTGTCTGGGCAGGACCAGGAGCTGGACCGGATGATCCTTGTGAGGCTATGAAATGCCAAGAACGTATTTGGTGTGGCATTTTCAGCGGGACAGGGAATATCTTGTGTTTGAGCAGGCACCAAGCACCTGGAATGCACATTCCCGGACGGCACGGGCCGGCGCGTCATCCAGAGCAACCTCAACTACCCCTTCAGCATCATCAGCTACGCCAACCACTTCTACCACACGGACTGGAGGCGGTGAGCAGGGAAAAACCCAACCCCTGCACGGCCGGGAATGCTGAGCTCATCCTGGAGCTTCCCCGGAGCTGCCGTGGGTCTCTGCAGAGCTGAAAGCGGCTTCAGCAACACCTGCTTGTAAATCTCAGCACGGAGCAGTTGTTTAGACACAAGCCCAGCTCCCTGGGAGGGATAAAACAGTGGTTTGGGGGGTTTTTTTAAAGCTCAAACTTGGCTCAAGTCTCTGGATCTAGATTAGGAAAGATCCTGTCCTCGGCCGTTCCCTTTGCCTCGGCAGCAGGAACTCGCCTCTATTCCCGCTCCAGCTGGAAGCTCTCACAACTCCCATCCAATCTCAGATTACAACAAACACTTAAGGGCTTGCCACGCTTGGAGGAGACTCTCAGGGAGATAATCTCTCCTTGGAAGGCTCTTTTCTGTGGCTGCATCACCAGAGAGAAATGCACTGAATGAGCTGGAGGAGGATTTTATGGGGCAAACTTCTTTCCACTTGTCCTGCAGGTGTTCAGACCAAGCTTTTCAGCTGCCTGTCCCTAAAACACACACAGAGAGGGGAAAAAACCCAAGTTTCATAGGTGGATAAAACACTTCTCCCCCTTTTTTCCCCAGGGACGGGGTGATAGCTGTCCATAAAGAAACCGGCTCCTTCACTGACGAGTATCTCCCAGAGCAGCGATCCCACCTCTATGGAATAACAGCAGTTTATCCCTACTGCCCTGGAGGTAAAACCCACCCCAAACCCCATGAATTCTGGTGGCTGCAGGGTGCCTGACGCACTAAAAATCTCCATTTCTCCCTGCAGCCAGGAAATAGTAACTCCAGTTTCAAGGAAACAACCATCTTTGCACCCAGAGGAGTTTCAGACCCACAGAACCGGCACTGCATACGAGGGGGGAAAAGTCCCTCCCCGAGGCCAATGAAGTGCCCTGCTTCCCTGCAAAAGATTTTCAAGTATTTTTTAGAGTTATACCTCAAGACTTTACTACTGTATTTTTTTTTTTTTACCAAGCGGAAAACGTCGAGATATCACCAGAAAAAAAAAAGGCCCTGGGAAGCTCAAGCCACGACTCCAACTCTTGCTCACGCAAGGAGATTTAAAATGTGGCTTTTTTGTTTTTACTCCGTTGTTTTATTTTATTGGGAGAGGAATGGATTCGTTTCTCATCATTCTGACAATCTGACCAAGAGGTGCTTTCATCCAAAATAAATCAAGTGCCTGTGGGAAGCTGTGGATGCAGTAGAATTGCTGGGTCTAAAGAACCACGAGCCCTGAAGGCAGAGACTGGGCGTGCTCCAAAATCCTGCAGAACGGGGATGGGATGTGGCAAAGGCCTTGAGGATTTCCCAGAGGATGATTCTGTGTTTTCACCACTGCCTCCATGCATGTCTTTTAGTATTTATATTAGAAGAATATGCTAGAATTGATCTGTTCATGCTTGTTGGGTCTTCCAAGTGCCTTCCTAGACCTGCCCAGTGTAGATCAATACGTGTTCAGAAATAGCAGTTATGTTGTAATGCTTCACTTTTTCTAGGTTACTTCCATAATTGAATAAAAAAGGTTGGTTTAAGTTTCCCTTTGGATTCGGTTTTTTCCATAATTGAGGTGTAGGGGAATATTTCAGCACAGGGAAGCAGCAAGCAAGCCAGGAGCAAGCTGTTCCCAGGGCAGGACCTCAGGAAAAGAAGGTTTTATGTAACATTCCCTTCACCACAAAGCCGAACACAATGAAAAAGAGACACAGAAGGAAAAAAAAAAAAAGAAAAAGTCCTATTTGCCAACTCAGAGCTCACCAGAACAATTTGTCTGTTTTCCTCAATCTCATTTATTTCAAGGAAAAAAAAAAAAAGAAAAACCTGGTAATTCATCAGAAGTCAGAATTCAATTTCCTGTTTTCTTTCCAAACAGGCAAAATCAATCCCGGTTCGAGCTGCGTGCCAGAGGGGGAGCTCTACGTGGTTCCTCACTGCACTAAGCACACACGGGGCTAAGGGGCTTTCCTCCCTTCATCTCCCCACTTTCCCCAGTCTGTGGTCGGTCTTGGGATCAGCGATGATGGCCTGGACGGCCACGATGGCTTCGTTGATTTTGGTTTGCAGCTCCCGGAGCTCCTCGATGTGCAGCAGGCGGAGAATCTGGGCGGCTTCGTTGATAACGGCATCTGGGGAGGGGCAGAGAGAGGAGTTGGCATTTTATCCATCATTTTATCCATCGTTTTATCCATGGTTTTCAGCTCACAGGAGGGATGTAAGGCAGTTTTAATGCTCTGCACTTGGTTGCTGCTGGTACGTTTCCCAGGCTGGAAATAAGGAACGACTCTCCCTGCCACTGGAGAGGGATGGGGTGGCCTCCAACCCTTCCCCTGCTTCCTGCAGCCCAGGGTCAGGGAATGAGGGAATCTCAGGCTGGGTTGGGCTGGAAGGACCTTAAGGATCCTCTCATTCCAACCTCCCCCTCCAGGGTTGGTGTGAAACATCCCAAGCAGTGATTTAGGTGATGTGGAGCCGAAGCGAAGCCAGACCCGCGGAGCCCCAGGTCACCATTGATAAGGCTGTTCCTTATCAATAATGCATCAGGTCGTGCCAACCTGAGCTGCCTCCGTGGGATTTTAGGGAAAAGAGGCAGCTTGAAATCCATGGAAGCAGCACAGCTGTCCTCTGCTGGTAGCAGCAGGATTTACAAACAGCGGGACGCATTCCTCGGGCTGCCATTAAAAGCTGTTATTTAAACAGATTCCAAAGAGCTTGGATTTGGGCTTTGCTGTTCCAAACCCAAAATGCTGAGGAGTGCTCGTAAATAACCAGCTGGGAGGGAGGAATTCTTTCCACTCCGGGGTTTTTTACTGTCCGCATCAGCTCGGGGTTTGACAGTAATAACTCTGTCAAAGGCCAACATTCCCATTTAAAAGTCACATTAGGAGCAGTGCTCACCTCCCGTGTCAAACCCAAGAATGTGCTTTTCCAGAGCAACAGGCAGACCCTGGAAAAGGCAAAAAAAAAAAAAAAAAAAAAAAAAAAAAAGGGATTTTAAGGGNAAAAAAAAAAAAAAAAGTTAAAAACGGCATTTTAGAGGTTTGGTGAATAAAATCAAACTACAGCAGGTAACAGGGGGAGAAAACAGAGGGTTTGGTTAAACAGAAATGTGTGACGAGTTTGAGAAACTCCCTTTGCGTCCCGAAACACCAAACCCTGAAGGTTATTAAAGAAAAAACCCCTCCTGCTTCAGAATCCCCCATTGGACACCCAGAGCCTGCATTCAATCCTTAAAAGGCCAACAGCAGGACTGGGAGCCATCCCCCCAATCCAGCAGCTTCCCAGGGAAACAAAACTGGGCTTTCTTAGAAACTTCTGCCTTTCAACAGCTGCCAGGCTTGGAGCAGGGGCTGGCTGCAAAGAGCTGCAGGAATTCTCTGTAATTGAGTTGTGCTGAGCTCACAACATCCCCAGAAGCATCTGCTCAAGTGTCAAGCTTAGGAAGAAAGTGAAATATTTCTCGTTTTCTAAACGTTTTCTCTGTTAAACCACTCCAAGGCAAAGTTTATGAGTGGCCATTTCCAAGCCTTGCTCTGTTTCCTTCGCCCTGTGCAGCTGCAGAGGAGGGCTCACACTAAATCATTACTCAGGGAGCTCCAGCGTGCACTTAAAAATCAGATTTAAACATTTCCAAACGTCAGGATTTGCTTTTGCTGCCCCCAGGAAGCTTTTTGCAGCGTTTGCCAGACACTTTGCACTTTGCACAACGAAAGAATCGGGGTTCAGTACCATTAATTTCTGCAGTGATGGGGCTGTAAAGCTTTCAGACAGTGAAAATTTCCTTTAAAGGCTTTTAGACACATGGAAAAAAACCAACAATCTGAGTTGATCAAAACACACATTAAGCACAAACTGCTGGCTGCAGCTCATTTGCAAAAAGTGGGGTTTTTCCATGGTTTTTATAGCAAAATCCACGCTCAACTGCAATCCTAAGAATCCATCTCCGCTGTTAAAATTGGTGATAAAAATGCCACTAAAGCCACTTCAGAAAGGTTCCAGAAATATCCAACTTCCTACCTGGATTTTTTTAAAGAAATTAGGTTTGTACTTAAGGTCCTGAAGAGCTCCCTGCCAGCCTGGGGTGTTCTCGAGTCACACGAGCGGGAAAAATTGTGTCATTTTTGGTCTTTTTTTTTTTTAAATTTCCCAATTTTGTGTGGACGAATTCCCCAAGGTTCCTCCAGCAGCAAATTTCCTTACCCTCCCTTCTCCCCACGCTCCCCGAGTTTGATTCTTTTTGGGAAGCTGCCTTTGGAATCCCCCCAGCCCATCCTACAACTGCAACGAGCTTGTCGTGGTCCTTCGTGCAGCAGCTTCAAGCAGGGAATAAATCCAAATAAAGAGCACCTTTCCATCAGCAACCACACAGACAACTTCCCTTCCAGCCTCATTCCCTAAAAATTCGATTTATGAATGCTGCACCGAATTTTGGCCATTTACAAACCTCGTCAAAACCCGAAGAAATCGAATTTTCCTTTCTTTTCACTCCCAGCCCAGCCATCCCCTCTGCTTTGGAGACTTTTCCTTCTTTCCCCTGGCACACGATGATGGCTGATGGTCCCTCCTGGCACAGATTTCCCTGCCTCTAACCCTCCCCTTCTCTCCACGCCCCTCAGAATGTGGCATTCCTAAGGAAAACACACCCCCAGACAGAGACACCCCAGCCCTGCTGATGTTTTGATGTTTCCCCTGGCAGGAAAAAAAAATTCCCCGTTCCTCCAAGAAAATCCCATTTTGATCCCTGTTGCGCAGCTATGAAAACACCAACTAAAAGCTGCTTTTTATTAACATTACAGAACCTAAAAATGAAGACAACAGGCTCAGCTGTTTTCCTGTTTTCCTGCTCTTTTTGCAGTTTTATGGACTTACAAATCCAAAGCTTGGATTTGCCCTTCCAATGCTCCTGGCAATTGCAGCAACTCGGAGCACCCATGATTCCCACTTGGAGAACACCATCAGCAGGGTGATGATAATCAATTAATCAATCAATCAATCAATCAATCAATCAATCAATCAATCAATCAATCAATCAATCAATCACGGATTGCTGTGAGCAGCTGCCAAAAAAAATGCAGGGATTTGGGCTCTTTGAGCAGATCCAGCTGCTTTAGCAGGGACACTGCTGCTCATACACCTGCAGGGCAGGTGAGGCTGCCTTTCCCAGCCTCGCCCAGCTCTGCCAGATGCTGGAGAGAAGATCTGGAATGCTGAAGGAATCCCAAACTGACAGCCCACAGTCAGCCCCTGGAACATCATTTTAACAGGCAGCTCGTGCTCAGCAAAGAATTCTGCAAAATCGGAGTTTAAGGGAAGGAATTTCCTTCACCGCTCCTTTTTTTTTTGGGGGAAGAGAGGAGGGAGGAGTTGGATTTCCAGCACCCCATTCCTTGAACACACACGAGGTGTCCACATGAACCACAACACTCCACACAAGGAATGTCTGAACCTCTTTATGCAGCCTGTGCTGTTAATTCCAAGGAAAAGCCAGGCCGTGCATTTCTCCTCACACTAAAGGCCTGCTGCACTCAACAGTCAGGGTAATCCTCTGGAAAATAACTCAGGGAAGAGCTGTTCCATGGTTTCTCACACAGGTACATTCGTATTCCAGGGGAACAAAAGGAGCTTTGTGTAGTGCTCTCCATAATCCCCTGGATCTGCTGGAATCGGGATGGTTGGGATAAAGGAAGCTTCCTCCACTCTCCCAAGTGAAATGTTGGGACAGAACCGGTTCTGACGGAGGGGACAGAGATTTATCTTCATTAATTAACATGCAATAATTAACCCTGACCACAGGAAGTGGGGATACAAACCTCCTTGGACTGGCTGGCCTTGGCTATGGCATCCTGCGTCAGGCGCTCCTGAACCAGAATCCGAATGGCCTGGGAAAAACACGGCAAGGGGACAGGAATTAATTCATCTCCTGATGCCATTTCTCTGTCGTTCCAAGGGGAAAAGGAGCCAAAATTATAACCTCAAACCCAGTTTTGTGAGGGATTTTTTATTTTTTTTTTGGAAACTCTTCCAGCCCTTAAACCTTTCCACTTCGGAATGATCTCGGCACGTCAGATCTTACCCAGGTGTGTGAGGCAGCTTAAGCAGAAGTGACAAGCACATGGATTTCACACCATTAATTCCTGGGACAGAAGCTGCAAAATCCAAGGAATAGCCTGGAAGGCTTGGGATTTTTAGCCTGGCAAAAAGGAAGCTCAGGAGGGTGACAGGAGGGAGGAGCCGCGTGGGGGTCGGGATCTCCTCGCAGGGAACAAGAGACAGGACAAGAGGAAACGGCCTCGAGCTGTGCCAGGGGAGGTGTGGATTGGATATGTGGGGAAATTTCTTCATGGGAAAGGTGGACAGGCACTGGAAAGGGTTTCCCAGTGGTGGAGTCCCCATCCCTGGAGGATTTCAGAACGGTGGGGATGTGGCACTTGGGGACATGTGGCAGTGGTGGCCTTGGCAGTGCTGGGACAATGGTTGGGCTCGATGATTTAAAGGTTTTTTCCAACCTAAACAAATCCATGATTCCAAAATGACCTGATCACAACCCCAAAGCAGGCAGCACCAATCTTATTTTCCTGAGTTCTCACAACTTTAACTCTGCAGCAATGCAGCTTCTCCGGGAAGGAAATCCTGCCTTGGGAAGGAAATCCTGCTGCCAGCATCTTTTAGGAGGTGCTGAACCACCTCCCATATGCAAAGAAACCTGGAGCAAAGCTTCCCAGGCAGGCTTGGAAAAGGCTGAGAGCAGAAAGGAATTAATTTTAGCCTTGGGGAACAAGAGCAGCCTTGACTTTGACAATCCTGGTGCTCATCTGTTTCCCCTGGCTCATGGGGTGAAATCCTATCAGAGCTATCAGTTACTCGTACCTACAGCTCCAAAAGCCTCCAAAAATAACTGCAGGAATACCATGCAGGCAGATTTCCACAGGGAAGAGGAACTGGCTCTGTCAAACACATTCCCCAGACTTTTCCCTGACCAGCAGCCAAAAGTGACAGAAGCAGCTCCGTGGTTCTCCCCCAGGATCTCTCTCACTTTTGGTCGTGATTGAAGCTGAGCTGACACCAGGAAGCTGCCCCTGAAATACTTCCAGAAACCTTTTCCTGAAGGAAGTGGCCTGGACAAAGGGATGATTTGATGGGGAGCTTCATTCCAGCAGTGAAAGCAGCCCTGGTGTAAGAGGATTCCAAGTGCCTGTGGCATTAGGAAATGGATATCCAACTGTGTCCCACAGATGCTTTCTCATCAACCTGCCAGATTCCAACGAGGAAAACGGGATCTAAAACTCTGCTCGCCCTGGCCAGATGTCCGTGGTGTGCCTGCACCCTCCCAAAACATCCACTCCCGAGTGTCCAAGCCTGGAGAGGGATCAGAAATTCCCTGCAAACCTGCTTATCGTGGTGGAGAATTAAAGAGTTTGGCTGACACCTTCTAATATCATCATCTCGAGCCCAAAACCAGCTCTGCGTTGTTTCCTGGGACGTGGATTTTTCCCTGCAGGAATCTGCTCCTGCTGGAATGAAAAAGCACTGAAAATTCAGGCTGGTTTTGCCCAAAATGGGTGTGAAAAAAGCGAGACCAGAAATGTGGAAACAGTGACAGAACTGTAAATACATTTATGCAGAATCACACACCCAGGCAGGTTTGCCAGCCCTGAGAAAAATCCTGGGAGAAGATCTGAAGGAATTTTGGTAAGAGCTGAGCTCGTTCACGCTGCAAATGCTCAACACCACCACGCCCAGGGTCTCCTCTCCCTACCTGCTACCCCTTTTCCCTCCTTTTTTATAGGGTTTTGAGGTGGTTTTTGGTAGGGGGTTGACGTAGGGGAGCTCCACGCTCCTTAAAAGATTGAAGAAGGATATTTTGGGAAGGGAAAGCAGGAAACCACACTGGAGAGCAGGAGAAAAAAAAAAAATGGATGGAAAAACTGCAGGCTGAGAATTCCTTAAAGAAACCATTATAAATTCCCATAATACTCTTCCAGGAGTTACAGACTTAACACTAAATAAACTTCAACACCCACAGCTTTTGGTTCCTCCAAAATAAGTTTAGCAAATGTCACCACCATTGTCACGAACAGAACTTTATGGGGTGGGATTTTTTTTCCAGTGAAACGCTTTTATTTTAATGCCAAACCAAACTAAATTTATCCTGATCAAGCAGGAACTTGGGATTGTTACACTCTCATCAATGATGTGCTTTTTATTTAAAAAACACAGTATGGGTTGGACCCCAAATCTATATAGAGTTCCACCAGAAAGTCAGAAATTTTCTTAGAGGCATAAAAAAAGATGGTTCAGAAAATTAATCAGCCTGTTTAGGGCACTTAAAAGCGTTAATTAGTTGTCAAAACTAAATTAAGCTTAATAATGACTAGGAGAAAACATAGGAGGAAAAGGAAAAGGAAACTTTTAACTGTGGCTCCTCCCTTGGATGTTGTTTTAAAACATCCTTGACATCATGAACTTTTATATTTTCAAGTTCTTCTTAATTTCTAGCACTGGAACAGAACCTTCTCCTGTGAGGATGAGCCTTAAGGAGCTCAGCTAGAATTGTTTACCAGGATAATTCTCCCTGCATGAATTTCCAGGGTTTCTCTTACCTGCTTGAAAAGACACACAGAGATGGGGTTTTCTTCCCAAAGAAGAAAATTCCTAAAAAATTCCTGTTTATCAGTAACTGCACCTCGAGCTCTGAACACACCCCAGGCACGGGGGAAAAAGAAGGAAAAAAAGGAGAAAAGTGTGAAACTCACCTTGAGCATCACCAAGTAATCATCATGCCTCTGGATCTGAAGCAGATTGGCCAAAGCCATCACTCCAGCCTTGAAATCAGGATTATTCACTGGAAAAAAGAAGGATAAATGATAATTCACTTTGGTTCCACCGATCCCTGCAGGCAGAATTGGCTTCCTGACTCCGTGGTATTGGATTGCTCTTAAGGATGGGCAAGGGCAATTCCTCAGCATCCCTGGAGGTGTTCAAAGAAACAAGGATGTGGCACTTGGGGACGTGATTTAGTGGTGACTGTGGGCTAATTGCTGGGCTCAGTGATCTTAGAGGGCTTTTCCAACCTTAATTCCACGATTCCAAGGCCATGGATACACAGCAGCGAGGAAACAATTTGGCTACAGAGCAATCAGCACAGGTGAAGTCTTGGAAATAAAGCAAATTTCAGGCAGGTAAGTCTCTGCTGTGCATTTTTTTTATCCCTGCAGAGCAGAACTCAGCTGCTGGGTGAGGGCAGGATCAAATCCTGTCTTTTTGTAGCTGAAGGAATGGAGAAAACCTGGGAAGATTTAGAGTTGGTTTTAGCAGCTCTTTCCCACCACTCCCGTTTGTTGTGACTGTGCCCAGGAGGCAAAAAAAAAAAAAAAAAAAAAATTAAAATGATGATGACAGGAACGGCCGGGGAAGTCTGAACAAGAAATTCCTGACAGCAGGGAAGCACCCAGCCTGCCATCATGTTTCCTTGGGTATTTTTATTTTTTAAGGCTGTTTCTCCCTCACCTGNAAGAAATTCCTGACAGCAGGGAAGGAGGGTATTTTTATTTTTTAAGGCATCTTGCTGTTTCTCCCTCACCTACAACAAGCAATTATGATTTACAGAGCAAAAACTCGTTTGGATCTCTGCATTCCCAAAGCTTGAAAGGGGGCTTTAAAAAATCTGCATCACGGGAATAATAACCCAACTTCCAGTCTGAGGAACACGCAGGCCACGGAGCACGTTCCCAACCCGAGCTTGTGGCACACTCACCATCCAGGTTAATCAGTGGCTCTGCATTTTTCGCTGTGTTCTCCGTGTTTTTGGCACCATCAGGGGTGGAGTCCTTGTATTTATCAGCTGCAAAATGAAGAATCGAGCACGAAAATCAGCAGAGCTAACGGCAAAAAAGAACTCATTCAGAATTTCGCACCGAGCTGTGGTGTCACAGCTGGATTTTTGGGGTGGGATGTTTGCCCAAGGGCCTTGTTGGGTTTATAAACGGAGATTTTGGAGCTCCCCATTGATGACCCCAAAGCTGCCACTCCAGTGAGCTGCCCTAAGAGCTGCTCCCGCCCGCAGAGAGATTCCAGGGGCCTGCTCCACACCTTTCTGTAGGGCAGGATGCTCTTCAGCACAGCCTCACCCCAGAAAGCTCAACAAGCTCCCACATCTGCCCCTTCCAAAACCCACGGGTCCCACTGCCAGGGCCCACGGACCAACAGTCAGGGGATGATGTTGGTCCTGATGAGCAAATCAAACATTTCCAGCTTGGGGTTTGTTTCACAGCACCCACACGGGGCTTTCCCAAGGGTGGCATCTCCTGACTCCTCCTTTTTCACACAGTCCCAAGGAACAGGCGAGCTCATTTTGCCCATCATGAGGGACCGAGCACGGGAATTTATTTCTATCCCATCCCCGTCCTGGACAGGAATTAAAGGTAATGGAAAAACAGCACTTTGGCTGTTGTTGTTTTGCCACCAGTCATGAACGTTTGCATTCCCACCCTCTCCACAAGGAGATGGGGAGATTTAACTCCACTTTTCCATAACCATGTCCCAGTTCCCAAGGGTTCCACATCTACTCCTCATTTAAAAAAAAAAAAAGGGGGGGGGGAATCTAAGAATAACTTCTCTGAATAAATGCAGCACTAAATATAATGCATTTAATGCGCTTCAGAGTAAGTTCTCATAAAGGCAATCCCACGGGGAGAAGGGGATAAATATCTCCAATGGGACTGGCTACACCCAGAAATAAAATAACAAATGCAATTATGCTGCCCCAGCCCCAGGGGAGCTGAAGAGAAACAGCGGGTTGGAAACAAGCACCGGTTTATTTTTTCTTTTAAATCATGGTTTATTATTTTTTTTAAAGGAGTGAAATACGCTTTTGGCATCGTCCGCTTCGGACGAAAAGCTTCAAACCAGGGTGGATTTCTGTAGGGGGAGGTGTCCCTGCCCACGGCACCGGTGCCAGGGCACTGTGACATCACAGCACGCCCGGGTGGCACAGCGGGGGTGACAGCTCCCGGCCCCGCCCCTGCGGAGCTCCGGGTGCCAAGCAGGGATGGCCTGAGCAGGGATCCCAGGGATGCCCAGCCTGGAGCAGCTCCTGTTCGTGGCCCTCGGGCTCAGCTGTTTCTACCCCCGCAGCCCCACCCACTCCTGCCCGCCCTCCTGGGCCACCCTGGTGTGGGATGTGCCTCCCCTGGAGCTGGAGGAGAAGGGCACTGCCCTCAAGGGCATCGCCATGCCAGAGCTGCTTTATTGGAGCATCCCGGCCCTGGGCCTGCTGCTCCTGGGGGTTTTCCTCGGGTGCTGCCTCAGCAGGAGAAAGGTGAGGGAGGGGGCAGGGGCGGGAGGGTGGTGCCAGGTGGCCATGGGGACAAGGAAGGTCCTTCCCAGACTTTACCCAGGCGAGACGTGGGGTCTGGGCCACGAGGAGAACACCAGGACAGGCTGAGCATTCCCGGGGATGGGAATGAGCTGGGCTTTAAGGGACCTTCCGACCCAAACCACTCCACGATTCCCACACAAGCTGCTCCCTGGGGCAGCTCAGCCAGGCCTGAGTTTCTCCAGGAGAGGCCTGAGGCCCCTCTGTGTCCCTGTCACCGTGCTGTCACCCTGTGCTTTCCAGAGATCTGGCAGGAAGGAGAGATGCTCCTGCAAGACCTCCAGGCTGCTCTCCCAGCTGAAGGAAAACCCCGACTTGCTGAAGTGCTACCTGAGGCACCTGCACAAGTGCAGGTCGTCCTCGGTGGAGGTGATCCAGGTCAGGCTGGACGGGGCTCGGAGCAAACCCGGCCCGCTTGGAAATGCCCCTGCTCAGGGGGTTGGGCTGGAAGGTCTTTACAGGCTCCTTTCAATCCAAACCTCTCTGTGATTCTCCAGAGGAAAGGGCAAGAAAATCCGGGAAGTCTTCAAGGAGGAGGCGACGCGTTTGGCTCCTCGCCCACAAATTCCCAGCTCTAGCCAGGCTCCCGGGAAGGCTGGGCACTGCAGTGGACGGAGCTGTCCCAAAGCACAGGGACAGCACATCTTTGAAAATAAAGGTTTGAGGTGAAACTGTCTCCGAGGGAATTTGGAACGTGGAACGGATGCTCCGAGGAACGGAGGGAGTGACCCCGCACTGGGAACGCTGCAAAGAGGAAACTGCCTTTCCAAACCAACGGGAAGGAATTCCTGGCTGGGAGGGTGGGGAGGGCCTGGAGTGGAACTCCCAGAGAAGCTGTGGCTGCCCCTGGATCCCTGGCAGTGTCCAAGGCCAGGCTGGACGGGGCTTGGAGCAGCCTGGGACAGTGGGAGGTGTCCCTGCCCATGGACTGGATGATCTTTAAGGTCCCTTCCAAGCCAACCCATCCTGGGATTCTGCGAAATTTATCAGAAACCCCCATTTCCCTCCCATTTTGAGATACTAAATGAATTCCCTCATACCATTATCTCCATATTCCAGCCTCACGGCCAAGCCAAGAAGCCAATCCACCGTTTCTTGCCGTTCCTGTATTTTGAAGGGACAGTTCACATCTTTCATGTACTGGGGAGCAAAGAGAAGAGAAAACAAATGGATTTGAGTGATCTGGATGAATCAGTTGGGAGCACAGAACTGCTGTGTGAGCAGCCACTTCCCCATGGGCCTCCCAGGAAATATTCATTAACAAGAGGTGCCACTGTGAAATTCCTGCTGTGGCCTCTGATCCGTGCTGGGAGTGTCCCAATCCAAATCAAATCTGACATCTGGCAGTGAAATTTTCTTTTCAACGAATGTTTTTTTATTGTCAGACTGCACCCAGAGAAGCCAAACCCCCCTTGCTTTGCTCTCTGCTCGTGTCACAGAGCAAACGGAACAAGGGAAGGGGGAACAAATTGGAACAAGAACTTCCCGCCTGGAATGAAGCCACCTAAGGCTTCCACAAACCAGAGGATTCCCTGGAGCAGCACAAGTAATAATTTTCCCTTTGTTAGGGATTGTGTGCAACAAGAGAGGGGGCAGAAAGGGGCTGAGGTTCTGCCTGTGCTCTTCTGAACCCAGAACACGAGATCCTGGCAGCAGCCAGGGCTCCCAAAAACCAGGAGCTGGTGACATTCTGTGGTGTCCCTTTGGTGCAGGGACAGAAGTGCCACACAGCCTCTGCTCCAGCAGCAGGGACAAGGATGCCAGGGGCTGGATTCCCTGTGAGTTATGGGGAGGACACTCTGGGCAAGCCAGGAGAGGCACCACTGACACCACAACAGCACCAGCTGCCAGGAATTCCAGATATTCCCATTTTCCTACAGGATACTGGAAAGATTCGGGTCCCCCCTGCAAAGCCTGAGCACTGCAGCTCCTGGGCAGGGAGCACAGCAGGTGATCCCAGGTGGAAAAAAGTGGGATCAAAGGGCACTGGGAATGACAGATGGGAAAGGGGAACCAAGAGGAAAAGCTCAAGAGCCTGGTGGTGACTCCAAATGCTCAGGAGCACAGAGGAGATTGCCCAGAGTCCATCTGGATCCAGGAAATCCATCTGGAATGACAGGAGGTGCAGGGATGAGCCGCAGGAATCTTCCCCCACATGCTGGCGAGGCCTGCAGGAGCCTCACCCACCTCCTTTTGGCACGGGAGGAGCATGAATGCAGAAAAAAATCTGTTTATTCGCAGTCTTTCTGCTCCAAGAGCTGAATCAAATCAGGCAAAAAAAAAAAAAACAAAACAAATTAGGATGGCTGCTCCACCTACTGAACAAACAAAGCTGAGGGAAAGCTGTGCCCAAAACTCTCCCATTGTAATAAAACTCCCCCAGTTTGGCTTCAATAATACATTTAAATTCCTAGAAATGGACGAGTTCACCAACAGGACGAATATCCAGAGTTATTTCCGTTGCACAACTGCAGCAGCTGGTAAAGATCATTTGCACCAAGACTTGTTGGGAGCAAGGAAATACCTTCTCAAAGGATTTGGGCCAGTCATCGCTGTGGATGTTCCTCAAATTCCCTCGGTCCTCGATCTTGTAGTGTCTGATTTTCTGGTCCTCGAGCCAGACAATGAAATTCCTGAACTCTGTTTCATCTGTGGGGAGAAGGGAACACAGCAGGAATTGACCAATATCTGAAGTTTTGATCCAATTCACACAAATCTTGATGCCTCTGAGCATTTTTACCGTTAGAAACCCATATATATATTAAAAAAAACCCACTAAAATTGTGTATTCTCTGACCAAAAATCAGCCCTGAGCGTTTCTCATTTTTCAAGCTGGCCGTAACTGACTGACCTCATTAAAAGGCATCAGCCAACAGATTGTTTTTATCGGGAATATAATTATAATTTACCAAGCAAACAAAGAAAGGTGGAAAAAATAACAGAGAAACTGAGTTTCTGACTCTGTTTTTGGGACAAACACGACACATGTAACATTAACCCCAATTCCTTTCAAAAAACACAACATAAATATCGCGGCTGCACGTTTTTTCCCTTCACTGTTGACTCCTCCTGCTTGCTGACCCCAAATCCCGTTATTTGGGAGCTGGAATTCCACAACGCCCAGGCCGTGGCGCAGCCAGGGATGCTCAGGTTGGGTGACAGAACCCGGACGGAGCAGGGCACAGCTCCGGGGCCTCACCGCTCCCTCAAAGCCCAGCTGGGAGATTTGGGCTCTGGATGAGCTTCAGTCATGGAATCATGGAATGGTTTGGGTGGGAAAGGAGCTTAAAGCCCATCCCATCCCATCCCATCCCATCCCATCCCATCCCATCCCACCCCA
>VXAZ01002737.1:125474-145109 GCA_013399875.1 Gymnorhina tibicen | reverse complement strand
ACTGGGAGCGCTGGAAGCTGTACTGGGAGTACTGGGAGCTGTACTAGGGGATACTGGGAGCTGTACTGGAGAGTGCTGGGGGGTACTGGGAGCACTGGGAGCTGTATTGGGAGCGCTGGGATCTGTACTGGAAGTACTGGGAGCTGTACTAGGGGATGCTGGGAGCACTGAGCTGTACTGGGAGCTGTCCTGGGAGCGCTGGGAGCAGTACTGGAGAGTACTGGGAGGTACTGGGAGCGCTGGGAGCTGTACTGGGAGGGACTGGGAGCACTGCCCTGTACTGGGGAGTACTGGGAAGCAGTGAGCTGAACTGGGGAGCACTGATCTGTACTGGGGAGCAGTGATCTGTACTGGGCAGCACTGGGGAGCACTGAGCTGAACTGGGGAGCAGTGACCTGTACTGAGCAGCACTGGGGAGCCGCCAGGCGAAGGCTGCCCGTGGAAGGTTTTTTTCCCAGCTGGTTTTCCCTGGAAAAGGCGATGAGCTCCGGCTGGGAGCGAGGCCGCCCCCGTGCCCCCGCCCCGCGCGGCTGGGGTGGCACTTTGCAGACAGAGGAGTGCTGGCAGCGTGACGAGCCGATGCAAAATTCATCCCGACATTTCCCTCCTCCGTGCCAGCCCTTCCCAGCGCTCCAGCTGGCACCGGCTGCAGGATGGCACCGGCATGAGCCAACCCCTTCCTTGGCCTCGGGGGGATCCAGGGGGGCTTCTGCCTCCCTTTCCCTTTAGGACCATTTCTCTCCCATCCACTGGATCTCCTCCAGCTTCTTCCTGGAGTAGTTTGAGCAGGGCAGGGACTCCCTGTCCCCTCAGCCTCCTTCAGCTTCCATGGAATCCCAGAATTCCAGAATGGTTTGGGTTGGAAGGGACATTAAAGCCCATCCCGTTTCCCCCCCCTGCCATGGGGAGGGACACCTTCCACTATCCCAGGTGGCTCCAAGCCCCATCCAGCCTGGCCTTGGACACTGCCAGGGATCCAGGGGCAGCCACAGCTTCTCTGGGCACCCTGTGCCAGGGCCTCACCTCCCTCACAGCCAGGAATTCCATATATCCAACCTAAACTTCCACTCTTTCAGGTTGAACCCGTTATTCCTGGTCCTGTCACTGCAGTTCCTGAGGAGGTGTCCCTCTCCCACCTCACAGCTGGAGCCACCACGGGCCAGCAGTGACAGGCACAACAACTCCAGCGTGGATAAAAGGAGCTCGGGACCGTCCCCACGGTGCCCTCAGCCACACGAGCGTCACACGCTGCCCGTGCCACCAAGAGCGACGAGGATGGAGGCGGCCAAACCTCTGCTCTCCACCCCTGCTGCCTTCATCACCCTCAGACCAGCCCTTCCCAACCCATCCCTGGATTTCACCCCGCATTCGCGAGTCCCCCCGTTCCCCGGCGTGTCCAACCCTTCCCGCGGCCACACGCGGGACACATCCCCCCCCAGGAGATGGGTCGGGCTCCCCCTCTCCCCGCTGCGGAGCTGCCGGGCTCGCAGCTAACGAACGCAATTAGTGCAGATGGGTTTATTGTCATTAGGGAGCCGGGCAGGGCCGGGAGCAGCGTCTCGCCCACGCTCTCCGTGGAAGCTCCGCACCTCCTCCTGCTCGGCAGATGCTGCCGGCTCCGAGGTGCTGCTGCTCCCGAGCTGAAGCCTGGGGAGGTGAGGATGGAAAGGGAGCAAGCGTTGGAGCTGGAGGGGAGCCAGGGAGGTTCGGAACAGCTGAGCCGCCTGGCAGGCGAGGAGAGGCTTGGCTCGTTCCTTCCCGGCGACACCATTTTGCTTTTAAGCTGCTCTGACGGACACGGAAAAGGATGGAGGGGCTGGGAGCTGATCTTACTGCTCGTCAAGGTGCTTGGAAAACCGGGATATCGGTGCAGATCCACGCTGGGATCGGTGCTGGTGGTTTTATTTCGGAACCCACGGTGCCACCTTGTTCCCAACCCCAGGAGTGAGCTGAGCCTCAAACTGTGTCCAGCAGCTTTGCTGGGAAAATATTCCCCCCTGAGGGTCCTGTGAAGCTGGAGGGAAAATTCAGGATGTGGAGAATTTGTTTGGAGCAGAGGATGTTTGATTCCGTGATCAGGAGGTGTTTTGGCAGCAGAATGAGGAAGAATCACGGAATCACAGAATCCTGGAATGGTTTGGGTTGGAAGGGGCCTTAAAACTCATCCAGTTCCACCCCTGCCATGGGCAGGGACACCTTCCACTATCCCAGGCTGCTCCAAGCCCCGTCCAGCCTGGCCCTGGACACTGCCAGGGATCCAGGGGCAGCCACAGCTTCTCTGGGCACCCTGTGCCAGGGCCTGCCCACCCTCATCATAAAAAGTTCTTCCTTATATCTGAGTCGGAATAAATTCTCTTTTAGTTTAAAACCCTTTTTGCTGTCACTCCAGGCCCTATAAAAATCTGTCCTTCTTTACAAGGTTCCTTTAGGCCCTGCAAGGGGCTCTGGGCTCTCCCTGGAGCCTTCTCTTCTCCAGGTGAACACCCCCAGCTCTCCCAGCCTGGCTCCAGAGCCGAGGGGCCCCAGCCCTTGGAGCAGCTCCGTGGCTCCTATGGATTTGCTCCTGTGCTGAGTGCCAGGGCTGGGAGAAGGAGGAAAGAGAGAGGGGAGAAAGGATGGACAGTGAAGTTGGGAATTTTAGGTGTCCCTCAATTTCCGAGCAAGGAGCAATGCCCCACCCTGAACGAGCCTGTTCTCCCCTGACCTGCCTCATCCCGAGGGAACAAAAAGCTGCTGAAACCCCAAGAGGCTTTGCTTCCCTCCCTGACAGGCACCCAAACTCCTGCTAAACCCTCCCCGAGAGGGAAACCCCCTTGGGAACAGCATCCAACCACAGCCAGGCCGGGATCCCACCTCCCCGGAGGTCGGCAGGCACAGAGCAGCATCTCCAAAGGGTTGAAACAAATCCAAAAGTTTATTTCCAACGAGTACACAGACCACGTGGGATGGGGATGCGCTACACCACGACTGGCTTTCGCCTGCAACCACCCCCTCCCCAAAATCCTGCTGCTGGCAGGGCAGCAAACCGCGGACGGACTCGCCACCAGCAACCTCTGCAGACCATCAAAGTCCTTTTTCCAGTACTCCAGATATTAGAAAAGCCTCGGGGGTAGGGAAATGTTGTGTGAGACCGGGCTGGAAATCCAGCATCGGGATGGAGGGAGTGGCCGGAGGGTTTTTTTGTTGCGAGGAGGGGAAACAACCTCGGCAGGCGATCTCTGCTTGGCTGACAAAGGCAGAGCTGTGCGAATAGAAATACAGGGTTGGGAACACCTGGCAGCAACACCGCGAGCAGCAGGAAATCGAGCCCAGCAACGTAAAACGCCTTGGATGAGTAAGTTTGGGTTGGTTCAAAAATCTCCCCCTCCCCCGCTATCTCCCCCCGCCCCGCCCCATATTCGTGCAGGTTTATTTCGTCGTCCGAGTTATCAAGAGTTCGAGTTGTAAAATAGGCAAGTCCTTAAAAAAAAAAAAAATCGGTACAAACCACTTTTGCGACGGCGTTTGAGGAGGGGTGGGGTGGGAGCCCCGGGTCAGACCGGCTGCGCTTCGCTCTCTGGGGCAACAAGTCAAAATAAATTCGAAAGAAAAGGCAGAACCCTTTGGATGGGGTTTTTGCATCTCTGCCTGGTAACACCAAGAGTGAAACCAGCTGCAGAGCAAACCACTTCATCCACCCTTCATCCCAAAGATACGGGAGCTGTAGTAAAAAGATCAAAAATTGGGGGAATTAGGGGCGGGGGGCTGGGACCATCTAGGCTACTCGTGGCTTATAAACATTCCCAGATGCCAAAAGTTTGGAGTCCAGCGTGAGAAGAACTGGCCCTGTCCGTAGAAGAACTAGAAAAAGAGTATGAAAAGGTAGAAAAACCAAAAAGCACTTTTCTTACGGGCTAGAAAGAGTCATCAAAAGGTACCTAAAGACTTTTGCCCTCTCGGATCCACAGGGATTTTTAAGCTCACGCCTGAATCAGAACTGGTTCAGCGAGGTCACCGCAGACCCCCAAACCCCTTTGTGACACCCGGCTCATTTTGTACATAAATCCCCACGTTCTGATTCCCAAAGGGGTGATTCCCAAAGTTTCCCAGGAGGACAGACGAGCGGGGAAAGCCGGGAGGTGTTGAGCAGGAGAAAGGAGAGACAAGCCACATCCACAAGAGTATGGACCCAAGGAGGAGCCCAAAAAGGTGACGTGTGTCCCCCGAGAGCTGGGAGCGGATGAAGCAGACCTGGGAATAACTCCCCAGCCCAGCCTGGAGCCCAGGCCGTGTGTAAACAGGGAATCAGGCACCTCCGTGAAGGGGCGGCCCCACGGCTCCCGGGGCTGCTCCCCTGGCCCTTCCCAGCGCAGCGAGGGGGCAGTGGGAATGGGAGAGGCAGGGGGTGCGGCAAGGGGCAGAAGCGTCCCATGGAGGGGCAGCATCCCATGGAGGGGCAGCATCCCATGGAGGGGCAGCATCCCATGGTGGAGCAGCATCCCATGGTGGAGCAGCATCCCATGGAGGGGCAGCATCCCATGGAGGGGCAGCATCCCATGGTGGAGCAGCATCCCATGGAGGGGCAGCATCCCATGGAGGGGCAGCATCCCATGGTGGGGCAGCATCCCACCACAGAGCAACATCCCACAGAGAATCCCACCATGGAGCAACACCCTACTATGGAGCAGCATTCCATGGTGGAGCAGCATCCCACCATGGGGCTGTATCCCACCATGGGGCAGCATCCCAGTATGGAGCAGCGTCCCATAGTGGAGCAGCATCCCACCACAGAGCAGAATCCCACCATGGAGCAACATCCTACTATGGAGCAGCATTCCATGGTGGAGCAGCATCCCACCATGGAGCTGTATCCCACCATGGGGCTGTATCCCACCATGGAGCAGCATTCCATGAAGGAGCAGCCTTCCATGGTGGAGCAGCATCCCATGGAGGAGCAGCATCCCACCATGGAGCTGTATCCCACCATGGGGCTGTATCCCACCATGGAGCAGCATTCCATGGAGGAGCAGCCTTCCATGGTGGAGCAGCATCCCATGGAGGAGCAGCATCCCACCACAAAGCAGCATCCCAGCACTGAACAACACCCCGGCAACATTCCAGACCAGCCCCGAGGGAAGGAAGCGCTACCAGGAACCGGGAAAAGAGCAGGACCGAGCGAGGAGGGCAGAGGCACAGAGGTGTAGGAGGAAGGAAAGACCCCGGAAAGAAGCGGTCGGCTTTGATTTTCGGATTTCTGGCTCGCCCTGCAGCCGGGCTGGCCCCTGCCCTGTGGCAGGAGGTATTTCAGGCACGTCTAAGGCATCTCGGGAGCTCTCCTTGCTTCCAGGATCGCCTCTGTTCCCTCCCTACGGCTCCTTCCACCAGCACGTGGTGCCGAACGCGAGAAAAGAAAAGTCCGGAGCGGATGGACGGAATTAAACTCTCATGCACTACCACTGAACATCATCACAGGGCTATGGAGCACCAAGCACGACACAGGAACCACTTTTACTTGCAGAACCAAAGCTAACCATAGAGAGAATGGTAAAAAGTGGGGTTTGCTGAGCTGCCAGCACGTGGGGGACAGGACAGGCAGGAGCTGCCGGCGTCACCTCGACCCTCCCCCCTCCCCCCCCCACCCTTGCTACGCTACAGCCAGAAATGAAAAAGCACAAGACCAAACACTGAGTTAACAGCACGGCCACCGAACCTGTCGCTATAGATCTGGCAACTTAAATCGAAAATATTAGCTCGGAAAGAAACCCACAGCATCATTCCAAGAGGGTTATACACATCCTTAGCAGTTAACTCTGCTCAGCACGGCTCTGGTGCTTTGAATATGGAACAACCAAACAATTTTGTGAGCAGAAAAGTGACACGGATTTATTCTTTACATGGGGTTGTTTTTTTTTGTTTTGTTTTGTTTTTGTTGTTTTTCTCTTTCTAGGCAACTCTACAGACTTCAGATCTTTTGCCTCGCAATGCAGAGCATCTGATTCCCCCAAAGGTGGCCAGGTTCTTTAAACATGCACATCTCTGTAGCTTCCAGGCCGTGTTTTTTTTTTACTTATTTTTGTTTAAATTCTGCGGACCAGCAGGTCGTCCCCGTTCCTAAAAACTCTACATCAGTGTTCAGGGTGGCCTGAGTGCCCGTCAGGCTCCTCCAGGGTTTACAGGATCACGCAGAAGAACTTCTTCTCTCTAAAGGGGTTTTCTGAGGCCGGGACGGGGGTCAGTAGAGGGTCCTCCTTGGCGTGGGCTTCGCAGTACGCCATCAGGTCTGCTGCTGCTTTGGACACCTGGAAAAGGAGGAGCCCTGCGTTAGGGACAGGCTGCGCTGGGCACGTGCCACCCGGAGAGGTGGCACCAGCAGGGAAGGGCCGGCAGCATCCCTGGGCAGGGAGCGTCAGATCCGAGGGGAGAACCCGACCGGTGGCGCTGGGGCTGGTGCTTCACCTCTGGGCTCTGAGCCGGCCTGTCAGCCTGTATTCCCATTCCCAGCCTTCCCAGCCTTCCCCCATCCCCATCCTTCACCTGACAAGGACTGGCTGGAGCATCCCTGCTGGCTCTCCCCCGCGTCCCTTGGCAGGAACATCCACAGCGGCATTTCCTGCCCTTGCCTCCAACCTTGCTCCTTATTCCGGACGCGGCGGCAGCTCCCGAGCCACCAGAGCTCACCCCGGCCCTGGAGCACTTCTCTCCCTGGATTTAAGCTCTTAGCAAGGAGCTCAGGTGCCTTGGGGACAGTCACTCTCTCCCACCAGGGCTCCAGGTGATGCTTCCCACTGCCTCTCACCCCTGGGAGTGTCCAAGGCCGGGTTGGACAATGCTTGGAGCAACTTGGGCTAGTGGAAGGTGTCCCTGCCCATGGCAGGGGGTTGGAACAAGATGGCCTTTAAGGTCTCTTCCAACCCAAACCATTCTTGGATTCTATGATCCCACGGGTGAGCATCTCCCACCGTTCAGCCAGGGCCACCAGGATCCCTTGGAAGAGCATCCTCCACAAACACCACCTGGCTCCGCATCCCAGCTCCCACCACGTGCTTTGGGCAGCAGCCACCACCTCCCAGCACTCCCAGAGCCAGCTCCCAAGAATCCCTACCTTTATCCTGTCGATGTTGGCTTCCATCTTCAGCTGCTCCACCAGCTTGCGGGCTTGTGCTATGCTAGCAGTGTTGTTGCTAGCCATGGGCAGGCCAGGAGCGCTCCCGGGACGGGCTGCGGGCAGGAACACACCGGGATCAGCTGCTGGGCTGCTCCCAGCCCTGCCAGCCCCCAGAGGATGGGCTGGGGTTGCACGTGTGGAGCGTTAGAGCCGCCAGAACGAGGGGCTGAGGATGCGAGATGCCGCCCCAGGGCAGGGACACGATGCCAGTGGTGCCCTCCCCATCGTCCCCGGAGCAGGGACGCCCCTTAGGCAACACTGGGATTGTCCAGAGCCCGGCGTGGAGCAGCAGGACCCCAGCAGAGCTGTGCTTTGGTGTCTGTTCTCCCATGAAAGCCCGTGGCAGCAACAACAATCATCAGGGAGCAGGATTTCTGCGCCAGACTCGCTCCCTGCCCATCATCCAGCCCGTGCGGTGCCCAGCGTGTGCCCCCAGTGTGTGCCCGCTGTCCCCTGGCCTCCCTGGCTTTGTGCCTGCTGCCGGTTTGCATGCTGAGATGCCAAACAGGATGCTGGAGCTTCCTGTTTCTCGAGATTTCTACCCCGGGCAGGCGGGGGATGCTCATTAAGGCCACGCCGCCTGGATCCCGGATGTTTTTCCGGCACCTTCTCCCAGCAGTGAGCTCTGGCAGAGGCGGCAGAATCCCAGCATCCAGCTCCTCCAGCAGCAAGGGCTTTCCAGCAGTGCTCCTGCCCGGCTGGGGCTGCCTGCCAGCTCCCAAGTGGGGTTTTTTTGGGGATGTCCTGCAATAGCAGGGCACGGCGAGACCCCTGGGCGACGGGACGAGCCCTAAAACGAGGGAATTGTGGTGTTCTAAGGAAAAGCTGAGGGCTTTTGGGGTTCAGAGTGTTTGGAGAGAGGGATTTATAGAAGAAATCAGCCTGGCACTGGTGCCTGTGCTTGGAGAAAGCCGTGCCAGGCCCAGCCGGGGTTTGAGGACGAGGAGGGCAGCACAAGGAGGGGTTGTTTTTTACCAGAATCCGATCCCTCCGGTGATTTGTGCCTCTAAGGGAAGCTCTGCTCCTCTCGGCCCTTCGCCGCCTACAAACAAAGAGAACGGAAAATGAAACTCAGCTCCGTGGGAGCGCCGCTCGCGGCACCGGGGACCCCAGAGCTCCCTCGCAGCCGCATCCCCGCGTTCCTTCCGTGTGCCCCCCGCCCCGTGCCGCGCAAGCCCGGCCCCCAGGGACGTTTTTGGTTTGCATTCAGCGAGGTTTTCAGCACAGGAAGAGGTTTTCAGGCAGCGGGCAAGCAGCCCAGGGCTGCTGGCAGCCCCGGCAGCCGAGCGGGTTGGAGGATGCACGGGGCCAGGGCAGGGATTGAGCTCTGCCTGGTGCTGGGGGTGGAAGGAGCAGCTCCTGGGGAATGCTGCCAAAATTCTCCAGCCCAGCTCCCAGGGCCAGCCCGAGCTCCTGGCTGGATCTGCTCCCCTCAGGCTCAGCTCTGCGGCATCGCTCGAGGTTCGGCTCGGCCCCTGCGTTGTTTCCGTGTGGGTTTCTCTCGTCTCTCCTCGCTTTTTTTCGTGCCTGGAGCAGGGTTTGAGCAGCAAAGAGCGGGTCCCTCCCGCTTCTCCTTTCCCTGCAAAGCCAGGAGCGTGCCGTGGCCCTGGCACAGCAGCTGGGAAAGCTGGTGTGGGTTCAACCAAGATGCTGCTGCTGCTGCGTGGTGTGGGTGCCGCTTTTTTAAGGCAGCAAATGCCATCCAGGTGGGATTCTCATCCCTGGAAGCGTTCCAGAAGTGTGTGGATGTGGCACTTGGGGGACATGGGTTAGTGGTGGGCTTGGCAGTGCTGGGGGAATGGTTGAACCAGATCTTAGAGGGGTTTTCCGACCTAAAGGACTCCAGGCTGTGCCCTTTCACACCAAGGACCTGCCCCAGTGGCAGGGAATCACTCCAGGGACTTCGGTCACACCACATTTAGGATCCGTGGGAGCAGGGAGGAGTGCTGAGAGCATCTCTGTGGCTCTGACAGCCCCGATCCTTTAAATAATTCTGTATATCCAACCCTGCTGCCACCCTCCCTTGCTCTTACTACACCCAGCCCTAGGGGCACGAAAATGGGGAAAACAGCCCCAAAAAGAAGGTGAGGGGAGGGTGGGAGGGGTCACCTATGAGCACAGGCCTGCTGGGACAATGCTGGAGGCTCTGGGGCAACCCAGCCACCTCAGAGGAGCCTCCCAGGAGCCACCACACCCTCGGCCACGCCTCTCCGCAGGCGCTTCGAGCAGAAACGAGAACCAGTTTTGGGGCCCAGCGATGGTTTTAGAGCATTTCCACCCCTGGGGAAACCTGGGGCGTTTCCTCCAGCACGAATAACAAAAAAGCAGCAGGTGACACTTGAGTGCGAGCTCGTGGATGTCCCACCCCTCGAAACAGCCCTGCGGCAGCTCAGGGGGCACGGGAGCTGCTCCAGCAGGGCAGCCACAGAAGCAGCTTCTAAATCCCAAAGCGAGGAGACCCCAGTGTGCCCCCGGGGAGGAGTGGAGCCACCAGGAGCAAACTCAAACTTCCACGTTTTGGGGTTTTTTTGTTTGTTTGGGTTGGATTTATCGTGGTTGGATGGGATGGGATGGGTTGGGTTGGAAGGGAGCTTGAAGATCATCTCATCCCACCCCTGCCGCGGGCAGGGACACCTTCCACCATCCCAGGCTGCTCAAAGCCCCGTCCAGCCTGGCCTGGGCCACTTCCAGGGATCCAGGGGCAGCCACAGCTGCTCTGGGCACCCTGTGCCAGGGCCTCCCCACCCTCCCAGCCTGGAATTCCTTCCCAACATCCCATCCATCCCTGCCCTCTGGCTCTAGGAGCCATTGCCTATGTCCTGTCCCTCCATCCCTTGTCCCAAGTCCCTCTCCAGCTTTTTTGCATCCCTTTGAACAAACTCAGCCCTTCCCACACACAAACATCCCACGGCCCCTCTGCACAACAGACAAACACCAAAACAACCTGGCAGGATCCCGAGCTGTAATTACAGTGCAGGGCCCAAACGAGACAATATCCATGTCCTGGCCGTGTGAAACATCATTAGCACAAGCATAATGAGTAAGGACTCATTAACCTGTGGGCTCTGAGGCAGGAATCCCATTATCCAGGCACACACGTGCCATTAAGTGAGGGAAATAAGGCACTGTCTGAATTCCCTTGGGAATGCCATCAAACTCCTTAGCGGGGGTCAGAGCAGCCCTGTGGTAACGGGAAGACCGGGAAATATTGGGAAGCGCGCCGGTTTGGGCTTCACGTTTGGGATTTTGCTGGAGTTTTGGGGCCAGGAGCTGAGCTCTGGTGGAGGGGACCTGGAGAATTGGGATAATGCTGGCGCAGTGACCCGTACCCAAGGGCTGCCATCACTCCGCCAGCCTGGGAGCGCCCAGATTCCCCAGACGGGGTCGGGCAGGCTCTCTGCATCCACCACATCTCCAGCCCTGCCTCTGGAAGGTCCCATCCCCGTGCCCGCCCCAGGGAGGGGTGTCACTGCTGGGAAAGGCAACGCCTGGGGAAATAAACTTCCATGCTCGAATATTTTGGCATTTTTCCTTGGATCCGAGGATACTTCCCGGGGTGTTGTTTGGTCGACTGCAATGGGTGAAGAGGAACTGGGGGTTGAAGGAGAGGAGGATGCTCCAGCAGCTTGGCTTGGATGAAATCTCTTCCCTGTGAGGGCAGGGAGGCCCTGGCACAGGGTGCCCAGAAAAGCTGAGCCTGGAAGTGTCCAAGGCCAGGTTGGACGGGGCTTGGAGCAACCTGGGATAGTGGAAGGTGTCCCTGCCCTTGGCAGGGGTGGGGATGGGATGGGTTTTAAGGTCCCTTCCAACCCAAACCACTCTGGGATTCCATGAAAAACGCTGGCAATAAATGTCTGGACACGGAAATTTTGCTGCTGATTTTTCCTAGTTGGTCCCTCAGCTCCAAAAAAACCACCTCATTTTGTTGCTGTCTGCTGAACGAGGAGCCCTTGATACATTTGGATGACATTTTCCTCTGGCACCAGCAGCACCCAGCCCAACTGGGCACCAAAAATTGGGATTTAGGTGGGCAAACAGCGAGGCACATCCCTGATCCCCGAGGCAGCTGGGTCTGCTCGTTCCAGCTTTGCCAAAATCTTCCTCCTTCACCCACGATGTGGAGCAACAAAGGTGGATGTGGAGCGGCTTGGTGGGATGAGATTGGGGTTTGAGGTGCTCTGAGCCAAGAGCCACCATCGCTCCGGGCCGAGGGACCAGCAGCCCTCCTCCATCCCAGCCAATCCCACCCAAGCTGGAATTCTGGCTGCATTCCCACCCCAAATGGCACATCCAACCCCAAAAAAAGCCACCGCAAAAGGAGCATTTCTTGACGCTGAGCCCTCCTGCTAAGCTGCCATCCCATTCCCCTCCTGCCAGCCTGGGCTCCTGTGGGGCTCTGGCACCCCAGAGCTGCCAGCTCTGCTTGCAGGAGTAATTAAGCTTCGTTTGCCAGCTCCTCGTCAGCACCAGCTGCTGCCTGCTCTGCACAGAGCTGGGCTGAGAGGCTCCGGAGCAGAGAGGATCCTGGAATCCGGGTGCCTTGTGCTGGATCCACCACCAGCTCCAGCTCCCAGCCCATGGAACCGGAGCTCAGCCACCTCCGTGAGTTTTTCCTCCTCTTTTAGTTGGGTTTTAGCTCGAGGTCCGAGTGGGTGGGGATTGGAATTCTCCTGAATGTTTAAAAAAAATGGCATTTCCCCATCCCTGGAAGTGTCCAGGGCCAGGTTGGACGGGGCTTGGAGCAGCCTGGGCAGTGGAAGGTGTCCCTGCCATGGCAGGGGTGGAAAAAGAAGAGCTTTAAGATCCCTTCCAACCCAAACCATCCCACAGTTTTACGATTTTAAGTGTGATTAATGAGTGCAATTACCCTAAATCGGCACTGCCATTACAGAAGGGGTCTCTCAAAGCACATTTTGCACCGGGTTGGGCCTGTCACCGTCCAAAGGCAGCACAAACCCCGGGAAGCATCCCTGGAAAGCACTTCCTGGCATTCCTGGGACTGGGATTTCACGGCTGTCACGAGGCACCTCCTGCATCTCTCGGGGCCTGAGGCCTTTGCCCACCCAGCTGTGGTTTGAAAGCTGTGGAACACATCCTCTCCTGCCAGCTGGAACTGGAATAGGCAGGGAGAGGCCCTGGAACTGGCAGCCCAGTCCCTGGAGGGATTTAAAATCCACGTGGATGTGGCACTTGGGGACATGGGCCAGCGGTGGGGGAATGATCTTAGAGGGCTTTTCCAGCCTGAACGGTTCCAGGATTCCATTTTCCAGACTTTTTTCGCCCCCCCCACCCCCCCCTTCCCCAGCGAGCTTTTTCTCTGCTTTCCACAAAACCCTTCTCTCCCCTCTGAACCAAAAGGAAAAGAGGGAATGAAACAGAAAGTGCTGACATTGGCCAGGCCGAAACCTCTGCGTCCCCTCGCCGCAACGACCGAAAGCAGCAGCACCCAGCCCAAAAACGGCTCCTTTTTGGGGTGAAATCAGCAGCTTTCGCCCTGCTCCTCGGTTTCAAAAAAAGTCATGTTTTCCATCCCCCACGCACCAGCGTTTTCCACTCGGTTACAGCAAAGTGGGTGAATCCCACTGGGGCAGCCGGGATTTTGGGAAGCGCAAGGATCATCAGGCTTGTTCCTACACCAGGCAGGCATCACCCCAGGAGGGGTTTTGTTCAGAAAAGGGGTGGGTTTTCAGACAGAAAGGGGTTTTTTTGGTCCAGGAAATGGAGTTTTGGTCCAGAAAATGGAGTTTTGGTCCAGAAAATTTTCCAGGCTGGGTATGAGAACGGAGGGATTTGTCCCAGATCTCATTCACGCTGGGATTTCTCCTTGTCCCTGCGCTTCCCCCCAGAGCTGAGCCCAGCCTAGCTCACTGCACGCCCACCCAGGCAAGCAGGCTCTCCCAAAAACTGCCTTTTCCTCCCCAAAACCAGCCGGGATGCAGCATCCGGAAGGGATAACTGGGAATGCTGGCGGTCACCGTCCGGCTGGAGCGTGGGAATCCCTCGTGAGGGGCTGGCTGGCTCTGCCAGGCATCTTGTGGCTTTTGCTAAAAGCCGTGGCTAAAAATAGGCGGCTCAGCTGAAAAATAAATTGCTAAATATATCCGGAAAAAGTACAAAAATACGACGGGAAAAATATTAAAATAGCAGAGCCGTGTTTTCCAGGGGGTGGGAGACGGGATAATCCCACCCATCCCAACGGGAGTTACAGATCCGGCTGGGAAAGGAGCCTTAAATACACCCAAATCCCAAATGTTTCACCCTCTCCTTAATGGCCTGAGCTCGATTTGTTGCCTGTGGGCTTCCCTGGAGCAAAAAACCTTAATCTTGAGTGGTGGTTCCAGCCCCAGCTCCCAGCCCCTCTCCACAGGGATTTTTATTCCCTTTCCCAGCCATTTTTTATCCCGGATGCCCAACGCAGTGTTTAAATCCCTGGGATGCAGCTTGCGGGTCAGAGAGGTGCTGGCAGATAAATAAATAAATCAATTAAAAGACAACGGAGTGGAAAACCGAGCCTGTTTCCATGGAAACAGCTTCGTTATCCCGGCAGCATCCGATCCCTCCTGCCAAACGGGAGAGGTGGGATGGGCGCCCGGTTCAGCCCCAGTTATTGATCCCAGGATTGTTTGGCTTGGAAGGGACCTTAAACCTCATCCAGTGCCACCCCTGCCATGGGCAGGGACACCTCCCACCATCCCAGGCTGCTCCAAACCCCATCCAACCTGGCATTTCCGAGGATGGGAATTACCAAGGCAAGGCAAAGCATATTTTCCTCTCCCCTCCTTTTGCTCCAAAGGAAGAGCTCAGCGCTGGAATCGGCTCGGGATGTGCCCTTCACCCACCTCGTGTGCCAGAGCTGACCCCGACTGCAGCCCAGACGGAGTCGGGAGGCTCCGGCCTCACATTCCCGCTCGGTCCCTTTTCCCTGGAGCAGCCCCAGCCCCATGGGCATCACGTGCACGTGGGAACCTCAGCTGCTTGTTTTCTCTCAGGCCCCAGACCGAGGCAAACAGGAACCAACCTCCACTTCCTTTTTTTTGTTGTTGTTTTTTAGGGGTTTTTATGGGTTTTTTATAAAGATTGTTCAGGTGAAGGAGCGGCAGCCCGGGAGATCTGCTCCGGTCCCTCCCTCGTTCCCTGGGACATCTGCTCCGGTCACTCCTGCCACCATTCCTACAGGATTTTGGCCCTCTCCATCCCAGTGCCACAGGGTTGTGCTCCAGGATTGGAAAAAGGGTCCAGAACCGTGGGAATGCCACTGGGAATACTCTGATAGTTGAGCAAACCCCCAGCCTTCTCCAGGGTTGCTTTTTTGGGGGAAAACGTGTGGGAAAAAGTGTTGGTGCACAAGGGATAATCCCAGTGGTGGGAGCAGATCAGGCTCTGAGTGTGCCCTGACCTTGGCCAAACACTGGGGAATAAGGATGCCCAGATTCTGAGGAATCAGGATTCCCAAATACTGCGGAGTTCCTGCCCAGATCCTGAGGAATAAGGATGTCCAGAACCTGAGGAACCAGGATGCCCAAATACCAGGGAATAACATGCCCAAATACCAGGGAATAACGTGCCCAAATACCAGGGAACAAGGATGCCCAAAGACTGAGGAATAAGAGTGCCCAAATACTGGGGAATTCAGGGATACCCAAACACTGAGGAATAAGGATGCCCAAATACCAGGGAATAAGGAAGCCCAGATTCTGAGGGAACAAGGATGTCCAAATTTTGAGGAATAAGAATGTTCAAATACTAAGGAATAAGGATGCCCAAATACTCGGGAATTCAGGGACACCCAAACACTGAGGAATAAGGATGTCCATATAGAGGGGGAAAAAGGATTCCCGGATACTTAGGGAATAAGGATGCCCAAATTCTGAGGAATAAGGATGCCAAGATACTGAGAGATAAGAAAGCCCATCTAGAGGTAAATAAAGATTCCCAGATATTTGGGGAATAAGGATACCCAGATACTGGGGGAACAAGGATGTCCAAATTTTGAGGAATAAGAATGTTCAAATACTGAGGAATAAGGGTGCCCAAATACTGGGGAATTCAGGGATACCCAAACGTTGAGGACTAAGGATGCCCATCTAGAGGGAAATAAGGATTCCCAGATATTTGGGGAATAAGGATGCCCAAATTCTGAGGAATAAGGATGTCCAAATACTGGGAAATAAGGATGTCCAAATACTGGGAAATAAGAACGCCCAAATACTGGGAAATAAGGATGCCCAAATACTGGGGAATAAGGATGCCCAAATACCGGGGAATAAGAATGCCCAGATTCTGAGGGATGAGAAAGCCCATCTAGAAGGAAATAAGCATTCCCAGATACTGGGGGAACAAGGATGTCCAAATTTTGAGGAACAAGAATGTTCAAAGACTGAAGGATAAGGACGTCCAAAATCTGAGTAACAAGGATGTCCAAATATCGAGGGATGAGGCTGCCCAAATACCAGGGGAATAAGGATGCCCAGATACTGGAAAATAAAGACGCCCAAATACTGGGGAATAAAGATGCCCAAATCCTGAGGAATAAGGATTCCCAGACACTTGGGGAATAAGGATGCCTAAATACCAGGGAATAAGGCTGCCCAAATACTGGGGAGCAAGGCTGGCATCCCCTCCTGCTGTGACACAGAAGGGAAGGGGCCTGGCCAGGGCACACATCCTGTCACGCCATCCCCACCTCCAACCCCATGCTCTCCACCAGGGCTCGGCCCCGCCACGGCTGCGCTTCACCGAAAACGAAAATGCTTTAAGGTTTAATGGGGTTTTTTTGGGGGGTTGGGTTGGGTTTTTAAAGGTTTCATGAAATGTTAAGCAACACCCAGAGGCCACTGGGAGACCGGAGGCTGCTGCAGCACAGGAGAGGAGGAGAGGAGAACACACAGCTTCAGAAATTCCCCGAAATCCATGGATGGATCAGAGTATCTCCAGCACAGATCACAGAATTTCGGACTGGTTTGGGTTGGGAGGAACCATAAAGCCCATCCCATTCCACCCCCTGCCATGGGCAGGGACACCTTCCACTATTCCAAGTTCCTCATCCATCCTGGCATTGGACGTTTCCACAGGGATGGGGCAGCCACAGCTTCTCTGGGCACCCTGTGCCAGGGCCTCACTGCCCTCACAGCCAGGAGTTCTTTCCTTATGTGCTCATCCAGCTCTGAACTCATGACCCTTAATTAAGGGGAGCAGCCAAGAGCTATTATTCCATGTTAATTAACAGATCCAGTCTCGGGTTTCAGTTTTTAACATCCTGCTCTTAAGTATTGGCCGGGGTCGAGATAAAGATGCTGATGGGAAGATGGGAAATGAGGATTGGAAGGGAAGGGAGGATGAAGAGAGAGCTGCAAACGGAGTTGTTTCTCCCAGCAGCACATTTCCAAGAGGATTCGGGTATTTGGCTGTGCCAACACCACATTTCCAAGAGGGTTTGGAAAGGGGCAAACCCACCCCGAGCCTCACAAAAATCACCCCAAATTCAAGGCTGGGGAATGGTTCCACTCCACGATCTCAGGGATCTTCTCCAACCTAAACGATTCCAGGGTTTACCAATCCCCGCTCGTTGGCGTGGGGATGCAGCCACCCCGGAGGAACTGGGACAAAACGTTGCCCTGATTTGGCTAAAAAAAATCCTATTTTTAGGGGGCACCCTCCACGTGACCACAGGGAATGGGAAGGAAAATGTGGATTTTCACGCCAGGTTGCCGGGTCCACCCCTCTGCAAAGCAGTTTGCAGTTCAAATAAACCCCAAATCCCCCCCTTTTTTTTTTTTTTTTTTGGCTGCAGCCTCACCTTTTTTTTTTCCCAAAACCCCTCCTGCATCAGGCAAAGCCTCGGGCCGCAGAAATCCTCGTGAGGAGAAATCATCCTGCGACGATTTCACCCCGATCAGGCCTCCATCAGAATTTTATTTTAAGTAACACTCGCGGGGAGCCCGATGCCCCTTCCTGGCCTCTGGGAATCACCCAAGGAGTTACATCAGCAGAGAAACAGCCCCGTTCGTTTGAGCCCCCCCCCAGGAATTACCTGAGACTGCTTTAATTAGGTACCCAGCGCGCAAAAGAATTAATTAATTGGTGAGAAAGCACCTGAACCGCATTACTCATAAGGCTCTATTCCGAGCTTCAAATACAGCAAACAGGTCACAGCCCAGCTGAGAGTGCGGAGAGAATTCCCAGTGCTGCTTCCTGGTATTTCTCTTCCCATCCTTGTCGTGGGAGGAACAAGGCTGGGAATTTTTTTTACCTTTTTTTTTGCCTTTTTTTTTTTTTTTTTTTTGGATTCGTTTTCCTTCCATCCTTGGAAGCGTTCGAGGCCGGGGCGGGTGGGGTTTGGAACAACCTGGCCTATTGATTTTTCCTTCTTTATCCCCACCCCTGGAAGTGTCCAAGGCCAGGTTGGACAGGGTTTGGAGCAACCTGGGACAGTGGGAATTGTCCCTGCCCATGGCACGGGTGGCGCTGGATGATTCCCGGGTCTCCTCCAAACCAAACCATTCAGGGATTCTGTTTCTTTCCCGGGTTTTTCTTTCCCAGCATCCAGAACCGGAACCTTTAGAGTAGCCCCAATAATGGCTGCACCACGTGGAGAAGGGAGTTCTGTGATCATTTTGGGGGGATTTGGTGTGTTTCAGGCGTGGGTTGTGGGGTAAATCCCCGTTATCTCGGGGCTGTGAGGGTTTCGAAGCCCTGAGACAGCCGTGAAGCATCTGCTGAGGGCCACACCCCAACGTGCAGGAGGAGGATCCACACGGAACGGGGGAGGGTTTAGCGGATTTCTGAGAGGGGGAAGAAAAAGGAGAGGGAAAAGAAAAAGAGAGGAAAAAAGGGTATAAAAGGAGGGAAAAAAAAGAGAACTAAAAAGAGCAAAAAGAGAGGAGAAAAAGGAAAACGAGGAAATAAGAGGAAATAAGAGGAAAAAAAACGAAAAAGAGAAAAGAAAGGAGGAAAAAAGGGGAAAAAAATTCCCTGTGCATTCTGTATTTCCACAACCCAGAATTTTGAGAAGGAATTTACTGTGGCTGGTGCTGGCTCTGACATTTCCCAGCCTGGCAAAGCTGAGGCTGTGAGAGGGGGCTCTCTAAGCCGACAGGGATGAGGGCAGGGATGCAGGCGGGGATGCAAGTGAGGATAAGGGCAGGGATGCAGGCAGGGATGGAGGCAGGGGTGCAGGAACTGATGCAGGGATGTGGGCAAGGACGTGGGCAGGGATGCACACAGGGGTGTGCGTGGGGATCTGGGCAGGGATCTGGGCAGGGATGGAAGCAAGAACGAGGGCAGGGATGCAGAAAGGGATGGAGAAAGGGGTGTAGACAGGGATACAGGGATGTGGGCAGGGAGCCAGACAGGGATGCAGGGAGGGATGGGAATAGGGATCCAGACAGGGATGCAGGAAGGGATGCAGGCAGGGATGGGAGTAGGGATCCAGGCAGGGATGCAGGTGTGGATCAGGGCAGGGATGCAGGCAGGGACACAGGTAGGGATGCAGATGTGGATCAGGGCAGGGATGCAGGCAGGGACACAGGTAGGGATGCAGATGTGGATCAGGGCAGGGATGCAGGCAGGGACACAGGTAGGGATGCAGATGTGGATCAGGGCAGGGATGCAGGCAGGGACACAGGTAGGGATGCAGATGTGGATCAGGGCAGGGATGCAGGCAGGGACACAGGTAGGGATGCAGATGTGGATCAGGGCAGGGATGCAGGCAGGGATGGGAGTAGGGATCCAGGCAGGGATGCAGGTGTGGGTCAGGGTAGGGATGCAGGTGTGGATCAGGGCAGGGCTGGAGCCCTGGCAGAGCTCAAACCGGGTCAGCCGGGCGGGCAGGCAGAAGTAGGTTGCCGGCGCTGCCGCTCCCCGCTCGGTCGCCGCGCTGACCCATATTATCCCAATTAAATTTCACTCCCTGCCCCGCTGCTGCCTCTTTCTCCCCGGTGCCCTGCTGCGTGCCGGGCTAAAGTAGGCCCTGGCATGGAGGCAGCGAGCGCACCTGGGCCCTTCCCGCGGGACGAGGAGAGGAGGGCACGGCCGGCGTGGCAGAACTGGGACAGGGCCGCGGCGCGGGGCCGAGAGGCGGCGGCAGCAGCAGCAGCAGCGTGTGCTCAGCAGCTTCCCTCTGCTCCAGGCCTGGCCCACCTGCGTTTTCCCTGACCACGCTGCTCCTGCAAAACAGCAGAATCGGCTTTTCCCTCCCCAGCTGCGCCCTCGGTGTCCGTCCTCACCCGCCCTCGTCGCTCGCTGACCCGCGCGCGCGACATCGCGGCTTTCCCCCTAAACCCCCGAACCAGCCCGTTTTCCCCTTGAAACGCTGGCAGAGCATCCCTGCCACGCTTCCTGCTGAGTCAAGGGCCCTGCTTCTCCCACCACCCCGGCTGTGGAATGACACATGCTCAGCACACCCCGGGATTACGCGGGCGGCGGGAGAAGCCGCCAGCCTGGGCGGTGGTTTTTACACTTACACGGCAAAAAAGAATAAAGGATGAAAAAAC
>VXAZ01002737.1:88115-115898 GCA_013399875.1 Gymnorhina tibicen | reverse complement strand
TTTCATCACTGACCCCCCGAACCCATCCTGCTCCCATGCCTTCATCCCTCCATGTCCCCCGAGCCCCCCAAAACCCTGCATCCCCCCCATCCCCTCCCTCACTGACAGCCCCCATCCCCCCGGCACACCCGGACCCCTCCCTGTCCCTCAAACCCTTCCCCACTCTAAAGTTCCCATTTAGGGCACAGCTCGGGGGATCGCTCAGTATTTTATATTTTCTTTTCAGTCAGTTTGAGCCCACACCTCAGTTTGGGGGATTTCAGGTGGAAGATTTCGGAGGGAGCTGATGGGGTTTTTATAAGGCGGCTTTTCCCTTTCCTCCATCTGCCCCAGCCCAGCCGTGTCCTCACGGAAATCCTTCCCTGCCAGGGTGGGGAGACCCTGTCACGGGTTTCCCAGAGAAGCTGTGGCTGCCCCAAATCCCTGGAATCGTTCCAGGCCAGGTCGGACGGGGCTTGGAGCAGCCTGGGCTGGTGGAAGGTGGGGCAGGGGCTGGAATGGGATGGGATTTAAGATCCCTTCCAACCCGAACCATCCTGGAATTCCATGATTCTATGAAAGGAAGATCCCGTGTGCCCCAGGCAGGGCCGGGGCGGGGGGCACAGCCGAGCCGGGGACGGGCACAGCCCCCAAAGCGGCGGTGCCAGCGCCCGCAGCAGCATCGGGGGATGCAGCTCCCTTTGGGGACGTCCCAAAAGGGTGACAGCGGGAGCCCCCCGGGGCCGCAGCGGGGCACACGGGGGCTGCGTGTCCCCCCTCCCCCGGCCGGGCTCCGCAGGGCCCCGGCAGAGCCGCGCTGCCTGCCACGGTCCGGGCTTCCCCTCGCGTTTCCACAGCAACACCCGCTGACTGATTTCCTTCGATGACTGATTTCCTCCGCTGCCCCGCGCACCCTGCCACAGCCCCCCGACATCCCCAAAACACGCCCCGCCGCTGGCCCTGGAGCCCTGGCACCCGCCTGGAACCCCCCCGGCACCCAGCGTGGAGCTGGCAGGGTCCCCCCACCCCTCCGCAGTGACCCCAACACGGCGCGGGGGGACCCGCGGTGCCGCGTTAATTGCAAGTGTGGCACCCAGCGATCGTTTCAGGGTGCCAAAAATTCCCTAAAAAGCCACCAGCGCACGGGGGGGCTTTTGGGATTATCACCAGTTATGTCACTGGTGCCTCACTGGGGTGGTGCTGATGGGCGCGTCCAGCCGTGATCGTTTTGGGAGTTTCTTATCACGGCTGATAAGAAGAGGATGCAGCGCCAGGAACCCACCGCCAGGAACCAACCCCTGCTCAACAGCAGGAGAGAGCAGCTCCCGTTTGGATCCGGTCACAAAATTAATTCATAAATTAAGGATACCACGGCAACGTTCCCCTTTTTTGTAGCCGGCCCCACGAAAGTGGCGTTTGCCCGTGGTCACCCCACAAATCCGGAGCCTCCGACTTTTCCGGCTGCCCCGGAGTAGTGACGGGAGCTGCAAAATTTGGAAGCGGAGAAGAGATGGCCCCAGGGCAGCCTTTTAGCCAGCGTTTAAATCCGTCCAGCGGCAACGCAGAGCAGCAGCAGGAGGGCTGCCAGCAGCAGGGAGCATCCCGGGGAAAAGGCCAGCGTGGGTGCCTGGGGACACGCCGGGATGGGAACTCGAGGACCTTTTCCTCCCCTGGAGACCTCCCCCGTGCTGAGATAAAGCAGGAATGGAGGTCAAGTCGTCAGAGGGAGGGGGATTCATTAAATTCATTCCCGTTTAGCCTTTTCTGCAGCACAGCCCACGGGGAGGGGAGAGCTCCCTCCCCTCCTCACCCCCGCCAGACAGGGCTGGCCGGTGCAACAAACCCTTCCCCATCTGGCCTGAGGAAAATTCCGGGGTTTTGTAGGGCAGGGATGAAATCTGGAGGCTATAGTTAGCAGCAGACAATGCAGTCCCCCTCCCAGGAGTGGCTCATCCCCTTCGTGCTCCTCCCTCCTGCCCCGAAAATGTCGGATCTTAGCAGAAATCAGCAATTAGGGCCCCAGACCCGTGGACGGTCAGCGCCCGCCTCGCCGGGGCCAAGGGATATTTTTAGAGGACAAAGGGAGTTCGCCGGGAACATGCAATTATTTCTGGAGCCTGTGGAAAAGGCACTGGATGCTCCTGGCACTGTGGACGCTGAAGGTGCCAGGGGAGGGGGGCAGAGGGGCACTGCAGAGGGGCACAGCCCCACATCTCCATCCCTGGCCCTCTCCCAGGGGGTTTGGAGGAGGGACGGATGGAGGGCAGGCAGCATCCAGGGATGCTCCAGGCTCCCGGTCCCCAGCCTTAAAAGGGGACATGGCTGCATCCAGGGCCACAGGAACTGTCCTGTGTGTGCTGGGAGAAACCACTCTGGAAGCTTTCCTGGTGCTGCTTCCCCATGGGAGAGGCTCTTCATCATCATCATCATCTTCATCATCATCTTCCTGGAATCCCAGAATGGTTTGGGTGGGAAGGGACCTTAAAGCTCATCCAGTTCCACACCTTCCACTATCCCAGGCTGCTCCAAGCCCCGTCCAGCCTGGCCTGGGACACTTCCAGGGATCCAGGGGCAGCCACAGCTTCTCTGGGCCCCCTGTGCCAGGGCCTGCCCACCCTCTCAGCCAGGAATTCCTTCCCAATATCCCAGCCATCCCTGCCCTCTGGCAGTGGGAAGCCATTCCCTGTGTCCTGGCACTCCACACCCTCTCCCTGTGAGAGGATAAATACACTGCGGAGCAAGAGACACTCCAGAAACTGGGAATGGGGACACGGAAAGGCTGTAGGTGGTGGTACCTTCCACAGTTTTCCTTGGCTGGAGGAAGGAGGTGCCAGGATCAGCAAACCTGGCAAAATCACAAGGAAAAGAACCGGCCAATTATGTTCCGAGTTTAATTAGCACCAGCGGGAGATGGGAGGGTGGTCCCGGGTGCTGTGGAGGAGAAAAGCAGCACAAACCCTCCAGCAGGCACCGGAGAATCCACGTGTGCCACCCAAAAACATCCACTCGGGATCCTGCTGGGAATCACGCCTTGAACCAACACCGAGCAGCTCCCTCCCCTGGGAAAACCCACCCGGGTGCTGCTCCCCAGCACCCATCGCAGTGTCCCTCAGCAGAGCCGGCTCCAAGCAGAGGAGGAAGAGGGATGAAAGGGAAGCATCACGCAGTGAGTGCTGCCCGTCCCCTGCCCGAGGCGGGGAGCAGGATTGGGATCTCGGGGGGGCTGGGGAAAGGCTCTGCCCACGCAGCTCCACAACGAGGGGTTCAACCCTCCGTCCCCACAGCTCCTGAGGGTTGGGGACCGCCCTGAGCATCCCACCGGGATCCTTACTACGGACACCCCGCTTATTTCAGGAGCTCCCCCCGCGCCCCCTCCCAACCCCAGAGCGCTGGAACTGGCTGTCCCTTCCACAAAAACCACCAAAAATCAGGATTGAAAGGCTCAGCCCATCCACTGCCCTGCCTGAGGCAGGAGCTGCTTTAACCTGCTCTCCGGAGCCGGGCTCGCCGGAGCAGGGAACACAATAAATGCAACGCTGTCCTTAAATTCAGCCCTGTTCCAGCTCTCCCTTAAGCCTGGGAGCATTTCAGACCTCCGGGAGTCAGAGTGATGCAAACAACTGTCACTTTATTGTCACGTCCAGCCGTACTGCAAAAGGCACACAACAAACTTCATTGGTAAAAAAAAAGAATTTCGCTCCGGGGGTTTCCACGGCATTTTCCTTGAGTTTTCTCGTCTTTTTTTTTCCTTTGTTGTTCCTTTTGCAACGCAGTCACTGGGCTCTCCCATCGCCCCGATGGGAAGCTCCTTTCACAGAAAGGACTATTTTTGTGCAGACAGACAGCTCCTTATTGCAGGGGGAACGGCCCCGAGGGCGGGCGGGCACGGCCGCCCCCGGCCACCTGCGGAATAACCGGGAATAAATGGCACCTCTGTGTCCCCCTGCTCGAGTGGCACCTCTGTGTCCCCCTGCTCCCTGGCACTGCTGCTGCTCGTAGGGAAAAGCTCCATCAGAGCCCTCAGCAACACCCCAGCCCCATCACTCCAATCCCGTCGCTGCAGCTTTGGATGCAGGACAATGGGATGGGGAGGAAAAAAAGGAGAGGCCCTGGTTTGGCTGCCCCCTCCCCAGTTCTGGGCAGTGCCGGGCATTTCTGGACACAATTTATCCCTTTTCTCCCTCCAGCTCCGTGTTTCCGCAGGGTGAGAGTCCCGTGGAGAGCACCCAGGGGGTGCCAGAGGGGGGAAAAAAGAGGCTGGGGATGAATTTAGGGAATTTCCCTGCCTGTGCCAGCATGGAAACTCACACTGCTGGTGCACACACTGCAAACCCAGCCATGGATGGGGGCCTGGAGGCACAAACATTATCCCAGCCTGGGATGTGGCACCCAAAGAGAGGTTTTTGGGGTGTTGGGTGGGGTGTCCCCCAAACCAGAGCGGGGCACACAGCCCTGAGCCCCAGGCAGCATCGCTCCAGCTGCCCTGGGTGGATTTAGGGAGATCAGGATGTTTTTGGGACCACCATCCTGCCCCGTGGGGATTTAGGGAGATCAGGATGTTTTCAGGACCACCATCCTGCCCCGTGGGGATTTAGGGAGATCAGGATGTTTTTGGGACCACCATCCTGCCCCGTGGGGATTTAGGGAGATCAGGATGTTTTTAGGACCACCATCCTGCCCTTCCAGCATTTGGATGCTGACATTATTTTCCCATAAAACCCCTCAGGCGGGGCCAGATCAAGCTCTGGGGTGGGGACACGGTCCCAAAGCAGCTCTCCCATGTCCCAACATTCCAAGAGATTTTTTTTGGTGCCCTGTGCCTATAGCTACGCCCCATTTCTTTTGGTACCAGCTCCCCTTTCTCGGCTCCCTCCCCCAAACATTTCTTATAAAAATAAGATTGTGCTTATTTATAAAATAATTATAATATTTTTTTTTTTGGTTCTTTTTTTTTAAGAAAAGCTTCCAGTTTAAAAAAAAAAAACAAAAACCACGCTGGTATATCAAAATATGGCAAAACTTTGGCTGTCAATGGCTAAACTCTAATTAAAAATATCCACTACAAAGGCATTGTGCTGTGCTCGTTGACTCTGCAACGCTTCACCCTCCGGAACCCACGGCAAATATTCCACCTGGGCCGCCCGGCTTCCCTGGGACACACTCGGGAACCACCCTCGGATTTCCCTGGCACGTCACCATCATCCTCTGGCAGAATTATTCCGACTGCAAGACACCGAAAGACGCATGGAAAGCCTTGGGAAAAGAGAGCGGAGACGGCAGCGGGAAGAGCCCCGCGGACGAGGCGGTCGGGTGCGCATTCTCCTCGAGAGGAAAAGTCTGTTTTCCCACCTTAGTGCTTAGGGAAAAAGAAAAATAGGATTGCTGACAGAGTTCGTGAAAGGAGAGAGGCAGATCCTTTGTGTAAAAGGTGTTTTAGAGCAGGAGTAAAATGCAAATGGGTCTGTAAGATCCAGACATATATAAACATACATACCTTGATATATTTATATATGTGTTCTCTAGATACTCAATGTTTGGGATGCATTATTGCATTATCCTTATAGGGGATTTATTTATTTTCATCCTCCTTTGCTTGCTTTTTTTTTGTTTTGTTTTGTTTTTTGGGTGGGTTTTGGTTTTTTCTTGGCTTTGGGGGTTTTGCTCTCCAAAAAAAAAAAAAAAATTAAAGAAAAAGATAAAAACAAGTTGCAAATGGCTCTGAGAGCTTCCAGCCATCATCCACCTGGCTGGGACTGCTGTGGCCTGACCTCCAGCACGTGGTTTTTGGACAAACTGGGATCACGCTCTGTCCCAGGAGCTGCTGGCCACGCCTTCCTCCATGGAACATCACCGTGCCCGGAGATCCTTGGCTGGTTATTGCTTAATTCTCCCTTCCCATACTGGCCTTTAGGGTTATTTACATTTCTTTGGCTTGAACACGACAGTCTGGCACTTTCCAGCCGCCCCGGAGTCACCTGGGGGCAAGGAGGAGGCCACGAGAAACCGCTTGGGTGGGCTCCTGCCGGCTCAGTCAGAGCCGTGCTCCTCCCAGTCGGAATAAGACAACTTGTGTTTGGCACAAACTCCTCCGGGATCGACTCCGTGCCCGGGGATCCCCTTCCCGCCCCTCATCCGGACAATCCTCCGGCGCAGCGCCGCGGTTCCCGAGGTTTGCGGGGAGCGGGGCGGGCCGGGGTGGGGGAAGGCAGCGTCGGGAGCCTCCCCACGCTCACACCACGAACTCGGGGACTTCGTCGTGGGTCAGATCCAAGGAGAAATACTTGCTGGTTCTCTTCACCGGGAAGGTGTCCTGGATGTTGATGCACTGCTGGGCCAGGCAGCCGTTGCAGTAGAGCCCGTCCTCGTCCAGGCCGTGGGCGCAGCCGAAGGTGAAGCTCTGCGCCGTGTCCTGGCACAGGTTGGCCAACTGCAAGAAGTCCTTCTGGTAGAGCCGGATGTCGTCCAGGCTCAGGCTGTGCCGGTCCGTCGACGTCTTGGGTTTCCTGCACGTCGTCTGGGAAAAGCCGAGAGGAGGCTCAGGGTCTGCCGGGGAGCCCAGGGGGTCGGGGAATCCCAGAGCCCCGATCCCGCGTACCTGGGGTAAGGAGTCGGTGCTCTGCCCCCGCAGCTTCACCACCGTCTCCGAGGAGCTGGAGGTGGAGGAGCTGATCTCCTTCACGATGAGTCCTGCACGAAGGAGAGAGGAAGAGGAGGGCGAAAAGGTTATTTTGGGGTGGCTCAGCTCTGCTGGGATCCACTCTTGCTGTCCGTGGAGCCAAAGGCTCCCTCAGTGCAGTGTGGTGCCTTCAGCACAACAGCTCCACCTGCAACCAGCATTACCTACAAAACTTCCCAAATTTGCCCCAAAACAGCATTCAGAGCTGTCCCCAGGGAGCTTGGCACCCCAAAGACCTCCCAGTAGCTCCCAGCACGGAGCTGGAAATGCAGGTGACTTTCTGGGTGCAGGCACAGCTCCAGAGAAGATCATCGAGTCCAACCATTCCCTGAACACTGCCAAGGTCACCACTGCCCCATGTCCCCAAGTGCCACATCCACACGGCCTTTAAATCCCTCCAGGGATGGGGGCTCCACCACTGCCCTGAGCAGCTGTGCCAGGGCTGGACAAACCTTTCCATGAAGAAATTTTCCCTGGTATCCAACCCAAACCTCCCCTGGCACAACTTGAGAGAGGCTCCTCTTTTCTTTACCCCACCTCTCCTTCAACCCATTGGGCGAACAGCTTTTCCTGACATCCCAATGGACACCTTGGGCTAATTCCGCTCTGCCAACCACCAAGGAACCACAGAATGACCAGGCTTGGAAGGGACCTTAAAGACCATCTCGTTCCAGCTCCCAAAGGCGTGACTTGCACTGGGGGATTGGGAAGAGAAGCGGCCACCACCTTACCCGAGTGCCCGTTGAACTTGCGGGACAGCAGCATGTCCTCGGTGATGTAGACGCACATGTCGGGGCTCACCTCCATCTCTCCAGCCTGCTCCAGCTCCCGGGGGTCATCCACCAGCATCTCGATTTCTGCCGGACACGAGGAGACAGGACAAGTCAGGTGTGCACCCGCAGAGCACCCTCCAACCCCAACGAAAACCCAAACCGGCGCCTCACCGTCGTCCTGGGAATCCTCCTCCAGCCGGTCCTTCCCGCCGCTCTCCACGCCGGAGGTGTGGGAGCTGCCGTGGCTGGTCATGGAGCTGCAGGTCTTCAGCTTGCGGTGGGCGCCGGTGCCCGAGAATCCGTCCTCGGGCCCCATCTCCCGGGGCTTGGGGTCGGCCTCGATGCCGGAGGTGTGGGAGCTGCTGTGGGAGGCGGTGGAGTGCCGGGACAGCCGCTTGTGCCGGATGCTGCCGGCGCTGCTGCCGCTGGCGCGCGAGCGCTTCTCCAGCTGCTCCATGTCCAGGTCCAGGGTGTCGCTGATGTAGGACTCCCGGTACTGCTTCTTCTCTGCAGGGAGGCACGGAATCAGCACGATTCCCACGGCCCCTGGGGCAAACTGGACCCCCTGGAAGGGCATGGACCCCCTGGCACCCAGAGGAATTGCCACCCGGGCCCAGCGTGGTGGCACAGCTGGGGATGGCTCTGTCCCAGTGGCACTGAGGGATGGTGGGGCAGGAGCCCCAAAGCTGCTATGCTCTGTGCTGGGCTGTCCCTCCAACAGAGGAGGAGGAGGGAGAAGAGCAGGAGGAAGAGATGTCGAGGAAGAGGAGAAAGAAGAAGACAGAAAATAAGCAGGAGCAGGAAGAGAAGAAAATAAACAAGGAGGAAGAAGATGAGGAGGCGGAAGGAGATGAAAGAGGAGGATGAGGAAGAGAAAGGAAGATGAGAAGGGGAAAGATGAGAAAGAGAAGGAAGAAGAGGAGGAGAAGGAAGAGGAAGAAGAGGAAGAGGAGGAGGAAGAGAAACAGGAAGAGAAGGAAGAGGAGTAGGAAAACAAAAGAAGAGCAGGATGAAGATGAGAACCAGGAAGAAGATGAGGAAGACAAGGAAGAAAAAGATGAGGAGGATGGTGAGGAGGAGGAAAACAAAAGAAGAGGAGGATGAAGATGAGAACCAGGAAGAAGAGGAGGAAGACAAAGAAGAAAAAGATGAAGAAGATGAGAGGGAGGAAGAAGTTGAGGCAAATGAGGCGGATGAAGAGGAGTAGGACAAGAAGAACAAATAAGAAAAAGAGGAAGGAAGATGAGGAAGAGAAAGAGGAAGATGAGGAGAGGAAAGAAGAGGAAGATGAAGATGAGAACCAGGAAGAAGAGGAGGAAGACAAAGAAGAAAAAGATGAAGAAGATGAGAGGGAGGAAGAAGTTGAGGCAAATGAGGAGGATGAAGAGGAGTAGGACAAGAAGAACAAATAAGAAAAAGAGGAAGGAAGATGAGGAAGAGAAAGAGGAAGATGAGGAGAGGAAAGAAGAGGAAGATGACCTCACGCTCTCACAAGGATGAGGGACACTGGCAAAGCTGTGCTGAAGCACCGGGTGCAACTGGGACATCGGGGGTGCCAGCAGGGCTTGTGCTCACCCCTAAGCAGCCGCAGGGGCTGCGGGCACGGGGCTGGCACGAGGACCGGGTGCTTTCACAGGCAGAAACGCCCCACGGGAGCCTGTCCCGGCGGGAACGGGGCCTGGAACACCTACCCTCGTTCTCCTCCAGCCGGCGGACCTGGCGCAGCACGGGCTGCAGGTTCATGTAGAGCCGGTGGCTGCTGCTCAGCAGCTGCAGGAGGTGGCGCGAGCGCAGCGGGCAGCCCGTGTAGTAGATGAGCTTCCGGGCCGAGGGCAGCCCGTCCGGCAGGATCTCGAACTTCTTGCCCTGGGTGGGATGAGGGAGACATCAGCCCCCAAGAGGAGAACGCTCCAGTTCTCACCCGGTCCTGCTGCGGCTCCTCGTTAACCCCGCGGGTTGTCATCACCTGCCGGGGGTCTGTGCAACAGCATCCCAGGGCCACATCCGGGCCCAGGAGATGCCATGCCTGAGGATCGTGGAACCATGGAGTGGTTTGGGGTGGAAGGGACCCTAGAGGCCACCCAGTCCAACCCTGTTCCACCTTCCACTGTCCCAGGTTGCTCCAAGCCCCATCCAACCTGGCCTTGGACACTTCCAGGGATCCAGGGGCAGCCACAGCTTCTCTGGGAGTTCCATTCCGGCCCATCCCCACCCTCACAGCAAGGAATTCCTTCCCGATATCCCATCCATCCCTGCCCTCTGGCAGTGGGAAGCCATTCCCTGGGTCCTGTCCCTCCATCCCTTGTCCCCAGTCCCTCTCCAGCTCTCCTGGAGCCCCTTTAGGCCCTGCAAGGGGCTCTGAGCTCTCCCTGGAGCCTTCTCTTCTCCAAGTGAGCATTCCCAGCTCTCCCAGCCTGGCTCCATAGGAAATGGTGCTCCAGCCCTTGGAGCATCTCCGTGGCCTTCTGTGGACCTGCTCCAACAGCTCCACGTCCTTCCTGTGCCGAGGACCCCGGAGCTGGAAGCAGCGCTCCAGGTGGGGAAGGTGGCACTCACCACAAAAACCAGTTTGCCCACGTTCGTCCACGGGAAGTCATAGAGCAGCTGCTTTTCCTCATCCAAGTTCTGCGAAAAAGAGGAGAGGGAGCCGTGGCTGAGGATTCTGGCAGGAGCAGGGAGCTGAGCTGAGCCCTCACCTTCATCCCGCCACCTACCTGGAAGATCTGGATGCCCCGCGTTGTCAGCCCCAGAGTCAGCGAGGCCTCCACTTCCCTTTTGTCCTAAGGGGGAAAAAATCAGTTTTAAATACACAACTTGTAGCATGAAGCGGATAAATGCACCCCATCTCAGCCCAGGGATCCTCCTGCAGTCACCCCAGTCACCAGTCTATGATTCACGTGCCAAATTAAAAATGGAAAGCGACTTTGGATGCAGGCAGAGAGTGACAGGATAAGGGGGAATGGTTTTAAGCTAAAAGAGGAGAGATTTAGATGGGATATTGGGAAGGAATTCCTGGCTGTGAGGGTGGGGAGGCCCTGGCACAGGGTGCCCAGAGAAGCTGTGGCTGCCCCTGGATCCCTGGAAGTGTCCAAGGCCAGGCTGGAGAAATCTGGGACGGTGGAAGGTGTCCCTGCCCATGGCAGGGGGCGGAACTGGATGGGCTTTAAGGTCCTTTCCAAACCATCCCAAGATTCAATTAAAACACCTCCTGCCCTCCCAGCAAACAAACTGCCTTGCTCCCAGGAGAAAAACCCAGCTTCTACTTCTCAGGGAGGGCATTCCCAAAATGAAATCCCACCAACCACAGGGCCAGGGCTCACCTTGTACAACCTGTAGTAGTGCACGGCCACGTCGTCCAGCCGGACGGCCTCCTTGATGTACTTGAGGTGGGCTTCCGAGGCCGTCAGGGCAAACTGGTCCTTGTGCATGTTGGGCACGTGCTTCAGGATGTAATCCTTGCCCCTCTTGGCAACCACCTGTTGGGAGGAGGAGAGGAGCTTGCCCAGCTGTCCCGTGCTCGCTCGGGGCCAGCCCCGGCGCTCCTGGGAGTGGTGGTCTCGAGGGAAGAAAAAGGGGGAATTGGAGCTTTGTTCCAGAGACCTTCAAGCAAAAAATGAAATAATGACAGCAGCCAGTGGCTTCTTGCCAGCGGGACTTCCCACTGGGAAGCGTGCTCCATGTGCCCACCAAACCACTGGTGACACCTGTGCCAGGGCAGGGACAGTCACACACAGACTCCCTGCGTGGCTGGGGACACGGCCCCGGGGCCTCCACTCATCAGTGACGTGTGTGAAAAGAGGAGAAGCCGGCAGATTTGGGGAAAAAACCAAGAAAGAGGTTGGGAAGGAGAAGAAGAGGCTTCAGGGAGAGCTTTGAGCACCAAGGGGCTCCAGGAGAGCTGGAGAGGGACTTGGGACAAGGGATTGGAATGCCAGGATAAGGGGGAGTGGCTTCCCACTGCCAGAGGGCAGGGATGGATGGGATGTCGGGAAGGAATTCCAGGCTGGGAGGGTGGGGAGGCCCTGGCACAGGGTGCCCAGAGAAGCTGTGGCTGCCCCTGGATCCCTGGCAGTGTCCCAGGCCAGGCTGGACAGGGCTTGAAGCACCCTGGGACAGTGGAAGGTGTCCCTGCCCATGGCAGGGGGTGGAACTGGACGCCCTTTAAGGCCCCTTCCAACCCAACCCATTCCGGGATTCTGGGATTCTGTGCCACCAGTTCCCAAAGGGCTGCACCTGACGGCGGTGGGGCGATGCCCGCAGGGAATCCCCCAGGAGCACCCCTGCAGCACACAGGGAACTCCCCACCGGCCCCACACCAACCCCAGCCCGCAGCTCCTTCCCTCCCCACAGCTGCCCCCGCTCATTCACAGCCGGGATCGACCCAGGCACCGGCACGCGGCCGGAAGGCTCCGAGCAGCCCAGCGCCGAGCTCCGAGCAGGCAGCACATCGGGATCTCTTACCCAGGCAGGGAAATAGGCCTCGGGCTCGAAGTACTTCCCGTAGTGCTTGTTCCTCTTGAAGTCTCCCAGGTCGGCTTGGAGGGCGAAGGCGGTGAGCAGGAAATAGGCCTCCTCCCGCAGCACGCACTGCGAGTGCAGCACCTGCTTCCTCAGGTGCCAGTAGTAGTAGTACCGAGCTGTCCTGTCGCTGCGGGAGGGACGCGGGACACGGGGCGGCGTGAGCGGCCAGGGGACACCCGCCGGGGAGCCCTCGGGGACGGGTTTTGCTCCCTCTTCCCCGCTGGTTAAAACTCCCGCTCGGCGAGGCGCAGCCGCTTCGCCAGCCGGGGGGGAATAACCTCCCCCAAAAAAAAACCCCTGCGTGGGTGCCACCGTGTCCCCGAACCACTGGCTGGGGGCAGTGTCCCCACCCGTCCCTGCGAGGAGCCACTCAGCACCCACCCACGAGCAGCCCCGGCTTTCGGGACGCGCTCAGCACCCCACAGCGCCCCGAGGCCGTCCCGGGAGGCGCCCGTGGGGCCGGGCGCACCCTACCTGATGAGCCGCCCGTTCTCCACGTAGTACTGCACTCGGAAGTGGATGATCATCGGGGGCCCGAACTGGTCGATCCCCTGGAATGGAGGAGGTTTTCAGGAATCCCGCGGGGATCCCAGGGTCACGTCCCAGCCCCTCGCCTCAGCTCTCTGGGGTCGCGTGCGTCACAGCCACGCCTTGCCCGCACCGGCACCGATGGCATTTTGCTCCTCCGTTAAAGAGTTTGGCACCCATTTTCCCCCACAAAATGCCGGAAATGGAGGGGATTTGGATCGAAAGAAGCAGGCGGCTGGGTGTGAGAACCCCAGGAGTTCTGCAGCGCCTCGCCGCTGCTCTCCCTCTCTCAGCCCATCATCCACCAGCTCAGCGCCAGCACCGGAGCCTGGACACCACCCCCTCGGCACTGAAATAACAAAAAGGTGCTTTGGGGAGGAAAAAAATCCCAAACTGATTTTACAGCTCGGGAGAAGGGAGCTTAAAAAATTCCGCCGGAGTGTAAGGGAAGAAAAAAAATCGGAGTTAAAAAAAAAATCCAAGCTCCAGGGACGGAGCCTGGAGGATGCACCCCCAGCTGGGGCACGTGGTGGCACTCGGGAGCGACAACACCAGGGATGTCACCACCACCACCAACCCCCCCAGGGACGTGGTTTTGCACATCCACCCCCCAGCCCCACGCTGACTAAATGCCCCCCCACCCCTCGGCAGCGCTCCCGGGTCCTGGAAGTGACCTGCGACGGGGACAGAGGTGGCCTTACTGCCGTCAGCTCTCCATGCAAGACCTCACCGCTGACCTTGCTGGCCTCCTTCTTCCACTCCTTGGGGCAGTACTTGTAGAGTTTCTGGGCCAGGTCCATGTACACGTGCTCATTGTCTGGGAGGGACAGAGGTGGCATCAGCATCCCCACGCGTCCCCTGCCTCCCGCCACGACCCGTCAGGCACCCGGCTGTGACCTCCTCGTCACCAAAGGGTTAATTTTCACACTTAAGCCCCCTGACTTACTCTGGATGACGCTGAGCCCGAAGAGGTGACAGTCCTTCAGCCTCAGGAGGTCACACACCTGCACCAGTAACTCTTGGCACAAGATCTTCACCTGCAAAAAATCCCTTACGTGAGCCCTGGCTGCATCTGTGCCACCCGAGCCGGGCAGGGAGCACCAAACCCCCCCTCAGCAGTGCCCCGGGCAGGATGGGGGGTGACAGGACGGGCTGTGGGCCTCAGCTTTCCATGGGGTCAATGTGGAATTCTCCAAGAGCCTGGGGTGCAGGACCAGAGCTCTGCTGGGGTCGGATGCTCAGGGGACCACGGGGCAGCTCGAGAGCTGAGGGTGGTGGAGGAGCCCAGCACCGGGGAGGTGTTTTGGGGGCAGAAACCAGAACATTCATGGTCTCATTCCACGCCCTGGACACCCTCCACTACCCCAAGTTGCTCCAAGCCCTGTCCAACCTGGCCTGGAACACTTCCAGGGATCCAGTGGGCAACCTGTGCCAGGGCCTCCCCACCCTCACAGGCAAGGATTTATCCCTGTTATCTAATCTAAATCTTTCGTCTTTTAGTTCAAAACCATTCCCCTTATCCTATCATTATCTGCCTCTTTCCAAATCTCTCTCCATCTTTTTGACAAGCTCCCTTTAATTTCTGAAAGGAATTTAAACATTTTCCTGCACCACCAGCAACATTGGGTGGGGGTGAATTAAAAAAAAAAACAGCAAAAAGTGGGGGAATTTCACATTCAACGCTGCATCCCAATCAGAGCCAGAGCCCCCCCTGTTTATTCCCTGGGCTGGAGGAGGCTGAAGTGCCATCCAGAAGGGATTTGTGGTGTGAGGCTGAAGGATGGGGCTCACACCACGCCATGGGGTGCCAAGCAGCAGGTCCCCCTCCCCAAACCCCGCTGCTGCCAGCAGCACGTGGAGCAAGGAGAGGCAGGAGAGCGTAAAACGCTGCCAGCAGCCCTCGGGGGAATAACTCCTGAGCATCTCCCTGGCAGGGCGAGGCCAGGCGGGCTCCAAGTGACGCCCGGGAGCAAACCAGGGGCGTGCAAACACAGCCCCGGGGGTGCTGCGATGGAAATGTCGGCGCTCGGGGGTTGCCCGGCGCCGCCTTACGTTGATGATGATGTTGAGGGAGTCGTCGTTGGGGAGGAAGATGCACACGCTGCGCCGGTCCTGCATGACTCTGTTGTTGTGGAAGGGCAGCTTGTTCATCGTGCTCCGGGCGGGGGGCTCGGGGGGGCTGGTGGGGGGCACCTCACCGGCGGGCCGGGGCGGCCTCGGGCCCCGCGGGCGCCATCCCTGCGGGGAAAAAGGGGGATGAGCCCTGGGCACGGCACCCTCGGCTCCCCATCCCCGTCCCCCATCCTTCCCACCCGCCTGCGTGTCCCCACACGGCGTGGGCTCACGGTGGGGGTGTCCCCCAAAACCCCTGAGCGCACCCCACCGCTGCCGCCCCACCACAGCCCACCCCCGTGGTTTTTTGGCCCAGCCCCACAAACCTGAGCCAGCAGTTTGGTTCTGCCGGCTCGGGTTTAGAAAAACCTCAGGAAAGGCTTTTCTGGCATAATTAAAATAAACAAAAGTTTGTCCTCTGGGAACGAGCCGGTTGGGGCAGCAAGGAGCGGTGCTGGAAGCGGGAGCTTTTCCTGCCAGCCATGGAAAGGCAAGGAAATCCCATAAGAGATTCCCCCACATCCCTTCCAACATCTTTCCCCCCACCTTCCGACTCTTCAGTGGGGTGAAATAAAACAATCCAAGCACCAACAGGGATTTGCAGATCGGAATTCCCACCCAGAGCCAACGAATCCATCCTAGCGCTGACCCTGGGAAATTCTCATTTCTGAGGGTGAATGTTCCCAGAGCACTTTTTACCCCACCGTCCGCGAGGACACGAATTCCCCCGTGACACCACGAGGATGGACTTTAAACTCTGACCCAGTTCAGCCTCCTCCTACCCCAGATTTACGCTGGCACTCGGACAGCAGAGTGTCTCCCTTGTCACCAAATATCTGCTTCGGTCTACACGGAAGCGCCTTTGGCTTCCGAAAGCCTGGAATTGGCGCATTCGTGCAGCAGCACAGGAAGAAGTGCCCCGAGGGGACATTTTGTAGGTGGTTCCTGGGGTTTTGCAGAAGTTGGGAAACCTGGAGGTGGTGCTTTGCCATTGCCAGGGCCCTCTGGGGCTGCACCAGCGAGGTTGTGTCCGTGCATTGTGCGTCGTGCGCGTGCATCGTGGATTCCGTGAAGGGCATCCGTGGATTTCCAACATGTGTCGCGTCCACGCAGGGCATCCTTGCATTGCACCCATGCATCACGGCATCCATGCATCGCATCCACGCCCTGGGATGGTGTATTGCATCCACGCACTGCATCCCTGCATCCTGGCCATGCACTGCATCTACACGTTGCATCCATGCACTGTGGTATCCATGCATTGTGTTGGAACCTCAAGGCATCCATGCATTGCACCCACGCCTTGGGATGGTGCGTTGTGGTCACGAATTGCATCCATGCACTGCATCCCTGCATCCTGGCCATGCATTGCACCTACACATCGCACCCATGCCTTGGGATGGTGCGTTGTGGCCGTGAATTGCACCCGTGCATTGTGGCCGTGCAGTGCATCCATGCATCATGGCACCCATGCATGGCATCCATGCCTTGGGATGGTGCGTTGTGGCCGTGAATTGCACCCGTGCATTGTGGCCGTGCAGTGCATCCATGCATCATGGCACCCATGCATGGCATCCATGCCTTGGGATGGTGCGTTGTGGCCGTGCATTGCACCCATGCATTGCATCCCTGCATCCTGGCCACGCGTTGCACCTACACATCGCATCCATGCATTGCATCCATGCATTGTGGTGTTACATCGTGGATTCTCTGCGTTGCATCCGTGTGAATCACGGCCCTGCACTGCATCCCTGCACTGCGGCACCCATGCGTTGAGCTGGAACATCATGGCAGCCATGCTTTGCAGTGGTGCGTCATGGCGTCCATGCATGGCATCCATGCACTGTGGCATATATGCATTGAGTTGGAGCATCTTGGCATCCATGCATTGCATCCGTGCATTGGGATGGTGCGTTGTGGCCATGAATTGCATCCGCGCATTGTGGCATCCATGCATGGAGTTGGAACCTCATGGCATCCATGCATTGCAGCGGTGCATCATGGCATCCATGCGTTGCATCCATGCCTTGGGATGGTGCATTGTGGCATCCATGCATGGAGTTGGAACATCCTGGCACCTATGCAACGCATCTGTGCGTCTTGGAAGCCATGCGTTGCATCCGCGCAGCACAGACGTGCATCCTGGCCATGCATTGCACCTACACATTGCATCCCTGCACTGTGGCACCCATGCATTGAGTTGGAACATCGTGGCATCCATGCATGGCATCCATGCACCGTGGCACCCACGCATTGTGTTGGAGCACCGTGGCATCCATGCAGTGCATCCCTGCACCGTGGCCATGCCTGGCACCTCTCCACGGGATCCATGCTCTGTGGCCGTGCCCGGCCGTGGCTGATCCCGATGGGAGACGACAGCACCGCGGCCGGGTCGGTTTCGGGGTTCATTAAAGATCCCAGCGTGCGCGGAACGGGGCTGAAGGAATTTGGCACATCCTGGCCCGGCCGGGCGCCGGCAGCTCCCGGGCACCGGCGTGATGGGACTTGCGCGGGCTGAGCCGGGGAGGGGCCGCGTTCCCGGGGAAGCAGCCGTGTCCTGGGGTGCCTCCAGCACCCTCCGTGTCCCGCTCCCACCCTGAGGGCTCCTCAAGCCCCAGTGGTGCACAAGAGCTTCTTCTGTGGGCTACAGCCAGCTCGGAATTCCAGCCACGGGCAGCACCCACTGCTGAGTTTCTGGAGAATCCATCACAAGGATTCTCTCCCCAACATGGGCAGGGACACCTTCCACTAGCCCAGGCTGCTCCAAACCCTGTCCAACGTGGAAAACTTCCAAGGATGGGGCAGCCACAGCTTCTTCGGGCAACCTGTGCCAGAGCCTCCCCACCCTCACAGCCAGGAATTCCTTCCCAATATCCCATCTATCCCTGCCCTCTGCCAGTTTAAAACCATTCCCCCTTGTCCTGTCACTCTCTGGCATTCCGGGGCTGTTCATCCCCACACCAGTCACTGCATTTCTTCCTCCTCCTGCAGCCTGGATTGGTCCCAGAGCACCAGGGATTAAACCACATGAGCTGGCGTCAGCAGAGCACGGACATCGGAGGGGGAAAAAAAACACCCAACCCCAAACCGTGTATTTTGGTATTTGTACAGAAAACACCCCGGTTCCTGCTGCTGAATGGGAACATTCCATCAGCCCGCCACATAGGGACGGTCCCTGTGGAGATTCCCCCAGTTCCAGGCGCTTCCCAGGGGCTCCGGCAGCCCTGGGAGCTGCAGGGATTCAGCGAGGGGACACACAAAGCCCTTTCTAGGGTGCTGTGCCTGCAGCAGCCTCGGCCAGACGCCGGCAAATTCTTTCCAAGCATCTGCTGCTCATTCCGACAATGTCGGCTTTGATTCCCTGGGACCCCGCGCAGAGTCGCTCCCGCTCCGGAGGAAGCGTCGACAGGAGGCACAAACATGGAAGCATGGAATGGTTTGGGACCTTTAAAGATCTAGCCCAGCCTTCCCAGCTCCAAGCTGGAAAGATCCTGGACTGCAGGGAGAGACCCCCTGGACTGCCCCTCAGCAGAGGGGGTGACACAGGTCACCCCACACTCCAAGCAGGAACCTCCACCCCAGGCAGTTTTCCAAAGGGTTTTCCATCCAGAGAGCAAAGTCAGCTGGAAAGACCACTGGGAATGAGGACTTGGGCATGGATCAGCAGAGTGAGGAGATCCAGGTCTTCCAGCCATAGGGAAAAGAGCATTAAAACTCCATAGGAAGGCACCGCAAACTGCTTGTAACTCCAGAGCCGTGCCGAGAAAATTCCTCGATCCACCGTGTTTTCCAGGCCCAGGCCGCTGGAATATTGTCTCCCTCCCTGGCGCTGACACCACGGGATAAATCCCGTCGCAAAGCTCTGCTGCAAAGAAAACATCCCGCGAAAAACCTGGGAAAAGCAGCTGGGGCTGGCGCTGCTGACTCGGCGAGGGATTTGTTCATCCCGGGGTCCTGCAAACACATCCGAGGGCAGGCAGAGCCTGGGATTGGTTCAGATGGAGGTGCTGGAGCAGGCTCTCGTCGGAAATGGGAATTCGGAAGTAATTCCAGGGTGGGGATTGAACATGGCTTGAACTTGCTGGCTGAGGTGGGGTTTTCTCCCAGATTCCGCGGGTGTGAAGCGAGGCTGAGTGGATGTGCAGCGTTTTTCCCTCTCCGCGGATTTAAGTGGATTTAAAAGAAGCGGATGAGTCTCCGTCCTCGTGGGCTTGGGTCAGGTTTGTCCCCCCGTGGTACCCACCAGACATCCCAGCGCCCCCCGTTTCAACCCAGCCACGATCCAGAGCCTCCAGGCAGATCCTGCCCGTTTCTCCATCACTCAAATCCATCCCTCCTCGCCAAAATACCCGCTCTTTCAAAAACTCAGCCCTATCAGACATCTCCATCCCTGGAGGGACCGAACAGCCGTGTGGCACTTGGGGACACGGGTTAGTGGTGGCCTTGGCAGCGCTGGGGGAACGGCTGATTACAATCCTAGACGTCTTTTCCAACCTAAATAACTCCACGATTCCCTGATTCTAACCCAATGCCAGGCTTTTGTTCCAGCCCTCCTGCAGCACGCCAGGGGCGAGGGAAGGGATCCAGCCCAGGACCCACACGTAGGCAGGGGCCATCCCGCAGCCAGAGGCTGCCCAGAGCGCGGGGCGAGATGGGAAGATGAATTCACAGGGCAGGAATTTCTTGTTTTTGAAGAGTCTGGAGTGGGTCTCACCCCACATCACAGGCGCAGGTATGCACAGAGCTGTTATTACAAGTTTTAGGGCCGTCCCTTAATGCAGCTTCTCCGAACCCAAAAGTCAGATTAATTCCTGCTTGCGGTTGCCCCGTAATTAAAATCGTCTCCAATTCTTCATGAACTCAACAGTTTCCTCCTAATGAAGAGAGGCAGATGAAAGAGACCTTCACTGGGAAAAAGGACTCGGTTATAAATATTCCATGACTTCATCCGCCACAAAAGCTATTTGGATGCTGGAAACTCAGCCTGGGCAGCCAGGGGCCAGCCCCCACCAGCCCCAGCAGATGCCCCCGAGTGCTGGGGGTATCCAAGAAGCCTCTCCAAGGAAAGTTCCTCCAGGAGCTCGCCCGTCTCCACCTCTTCAACATTCCTCCTCTTCCTCATCCTCCTCCCCCTTTGGCTACTGCGGTGGGACAACAGCAATGGTCAGGGATGGCTGAGCCATGTGGATCATCCTAAAAACGGGATGGTGTCCCCTCCTGTCAGGGATGAGCCCCGTGGGACATCACATTCCATGGGGAAACACAGGCTGAGCCGTGGCAGCTCGGGAAACTGCTCCCCTGCCTATCTGGACATGCGCGGAGTAGAATCCAGGCTGGAAGCGCTGATTTTCCATCCAATCCACAGCAGAGCCATCCCAGGCCTCTCCATTCCCTGCCTTTGGAGCACTAAAATATAAACAAAGTGTCCCAGCCTCCGCCAGGGATGGACGCAGAGATGGATTTCTCCTGGCAAGGGCTCCAGTGAGGGAGGGACGATGCCTGCTCTCCCTCTTCCCTCCTCTGCTCCAGAACCAGCCCCTTCCACCAGATTTCCTTCCGGGAAACTGCCCGAGCCTTTGGGATTAGAACAATGTCAAGACTGGCTTGGAGAGGGTTGTGCTTGGGGCAGCCCAGCTCTCCCATCCAGCTCCAGAGCCCATCCCACGGCGTTCCCAGGCACTTCAGGAACCATCCCCCAGCACCAACGAGCCCAAACCTCCCAGAGCGCTGATCCCACTCCCAGGATGACAGGCATCCCTCCCAAGGATGCACATGGATGTGGAGCATCGCCTCGGCTCCCCTCTCCATGGGCAGGCTGCAGCCCACACCAGCAGCAGCTGCCCTAAATCCCTTTGGATTTGGCTGCGGGATCCCTGGACCACAAAGCAGCCCTAAGGGCCAGAGGCACCATCCCGAATCCCTGCACCACAGAAAGCACAGCCCTGGGTCCCCAAACCGTGGAGCTCCCTATTTATAAATTAAACTCGTATTTTAAATTTAATTAACAATATAATATTATATAATTAATAATGTCACATAAATATTAATATTAATAACATACAATGATGAATATTTACGTTATTTTCTATAATAACATGCCCCCAAGATGCTCTGACCCTGGGCAAACCCTTCCTTCCCAGAATGGGGCACTTTTGGGGAGCCCCATTCCCAATACCCCGCTCACAGGCACACTCCTCTACATGGGATCGGTGCCCAAACCCATTCCCACTCTGAGGAATGCGCAGTGCTTGGTGGAGGGGGAAAAAAATCGGATGCCAAGTGCTCTGCAGACACACAAGAACCCAAAAACCAGCTCCATTTTATGCCCAAATCCTCAAATCCATGCCTGGACTACCCGGAGCCCCCGCTGCCCTCTGAGGCGTCCTCGCCTCCAGCTCCAAATCCAGCAAAACGAAGCCAAACCAAGTTCCTGATTTTTTTAATCCTGGGGCGGGCAGAGGGAGATTTGTCTTCCCTCAGCAGCGCCGCTCTCCAGTTTTCCAGCTGGGAAAGCTCCTCGGCCACGCCACAGCCTCCATCAACTTCCCTGCCCCGGCCGCCATCGGGGAAAGCTTCTCGGGAAAAATATCCTAAGCCCACTTTTCAGTCAAGGTGGGGGGGGGAAAAAAGCAGCATAAAACTCAATTAAGGAGCAGGCAGATATTTTAACCAGCGCCATGGTTTGTATACTCCATCTGGAGTCCAAAGGCTGCCGCGTTTTTTTTTTAGCAGGAGGGAACTGACATCATCTTAATTTCAAATTCCCATTTATTTTTACATCTGGTCTGAATTAATCTTTCTCAGCGTCCTGACTTTCATGTAATGGAATAATTGCTTACAGACTCGGGGTTTAAAGAGCCTGAATAAACCCAGTTTAAAACAAGAAACCCCTTTAAAAACCGATAGTAAAAATCCAGTACCTAGAACCAAACTCCAATATGCCTTCGGGATTGGGAATTTTAAACGGAACAACATCTCTTTCAGGCAAGAGAGCTCGAATTAATCCCAGCTCTATCCAAGATTCGGAGAGGGAGAGCGAGCCCTGTGGAAAAACACCAACACAAACCAGCCCGGAATTAGGCAGAGCAGCAAAGCTCCATCAGTGCCACGCGGAAGCATCCCTGGAAAAGCAGAGTTTGGCTTAGAGGGAAAAACATCCTGATGGCCAGAAAGGCACTGGCCACGAGCAGGAAGAGGAGGATTCAGGAATGGGAGAGGGCAGTGAAGGTGGCGGGGGGCCAGGGGCACGGCGGGGTCGGGACGCGCCTCACTCCCACGGGCGAGCCAAAGGACACGGGAACACCAAGGACGGTCCCGGGAAAGCTCAGCCCAGATTTCCCCGCTGCCACGAGGGCACCGCGGCAGAGAGAGCCCGGCTTAGGAGCCGCACGGGTTTATCCTCGCCGCTTCCAGATCGCATCAGGGATCCGCGTTCCCGGCGGGAAACGCAGACAAGGCCATCGGTGACACCACCAGGGAGCAGCTGGCACCCCCAGCACCTCCACGGGCTGGGGGGCACCCGTGGGTGAGGGGAGCCCGTGGACAACGGGGTCCCACAGGCGGCTGCGACCCGGGAATGGGAGGACCCACGGATGAGAGGAGCACAGGTACGGGAACCAACAGATGATGGGAACCACGGCTGAGGGGATCTGTGGGTCACCACAGCCCACGGAAAAGAGCTGGCACAGGCACAGAGGACCCGCGGGTGAGGGGACCCACTGGGGACGTGTGAGCCAGGGGTGAGGGGATCCATGGGCCAGTGTGAGCCAGGGGTGAGGGGATCCATGGGCCAGTGTGAGCCAGGGGTGAGGGGATCCATGGGCCAGTGTGAGCCAGGGGTGAGGGGATCCATAGGGAAGAGGACTTTTGGGTGAGTGTGGCCCAGGGACAAGAGGACCCATGGGCACCTGTGAACCAGGAAGGAGGGGACCTGTGGGCAAGGGGACCTGGGGGTGAGTGCGACCCAAGAGCAAGGGGTGTCACGGGTGAAGTGACCTGTGGGCGAGTGTAACCCAGGGACAAGGGGACCCACGGGCGACTGCAAACCGCGAATGAGGGGAGCCAAGGGTGACGGTGACCCACAGGTGAGAGGACCTGTGGGTGAGTGTGACCTGAACGCAAGGGGTCCCATGGGTGGGGGGGACCTGTGGGTGAGTGTCACCCAGGGAAAAGAGTCCCATGGGTGAGTGAGCCCCGTGGGCGAGTAAGCGTGGTGACCCACGGGTGAGCGAGACCGGTGGGCGAGTGCGACCCAAGGGCGAGGAGATCTGCGTGCGAGCGTGACCCAGGGGCGAGGGGTCCCGCGGGCGAGTGCGACCCAGGGGCGAGGGGTCCCGCGGGTGAACGCGCCCCTGGAGCGCGCCCTGCTCCGGAGCGGGTCCGGGGTGGCCGCGGCCGTGTCGCTGCCGTGCGGTGGCCGTGTCGCGGCCGTCGGGGGCCGTGGGGGGGTTCCGGCGGAGCCGCAGCTCCCGCGGGCGGGCGGAGGAAATGACTCGCATTCCTGCAGCCGGGGCCGCTCGCACCGCTCCGGCTCCAACTCGCCCCCGAGCGCAACAAGCGGNCGAGCCGTGCCGAGCCCAGCCCAGCCCAGCCCATCCCATCCCGCCGCCCCCGCCCCTCCCCGGGCCGCCCCGCACCGCCCCGAGCGGCACCGGCACCGCCTCCCGCCCCGGCGCCGTGCCCGGGACAGCGGGGAAAGGGTCGGGAACGGGGCGGCCCCCGGGCAGCGGAGCCGAGTGTTGGCCCCGGAGGAGGCGCGGGGAGCCGGGCAGCCGCCGCCACGGTGCCCACGAAAGGCTTTGGAAAGAGCCCGAGCATCCCCCGGGAGGGCACACGGGCACCGTCCCTGCGGGGCTTGAGCCACCCGAGCGTGCCCAGGAGCGGAGCTGAGCATCCTCCTGCGGGGACCGCGGGGGAGCGGGGCCGGAGGAGGCCGCGGAGATGCTCCGAGGGCTGGGGAACCTCTGCTCTGGAGCCGGGCTGGGAGAGCTGGGGGTGTTCAGCTTGGATTGACCTTAGAGCCCCTTCCAGTGGGGCTCCAAGAGAGCTGGAGAGGGAGTTTGGATAAGGGGGAATGGCTTCCCACTGCCAGAGGGCAGGGTTAGACTGGATATGAGGAAGAAATTCTTCCCTGTGAGGGTGGGCAGGCCCTGGCACAGGGTACCCAGAGAAGCTGTGGCTGCCCCTGGATCCCTGGCAGTGCCCAAGGCCAGGTTGGACAGGGCTTGGGGATAGGGGATAGGGGAAGGTGTCCCTGCCCATGGCAGGGGTGGGATGAGATGTTTTTTAAGGTCTCTTCTAATCCAAACAGCCCTGGGATTCTGTGATCTCCCGGGAAAGGACTCACATGTCCTCTGTGGGCATCCAAACACCCTCGGATAGGGGACCCCCCACACCCATCCCAGTACCCCCAGCCCTGGCTGTGCCCCTGGCACATTAAACCATTCCTTAGGATTCAGGCTGAGGCAGGAGCAGAGTTAAACCCCGTTCCCATTAAATCCCCCACCGATGCCCTGGCAGCTGGATCAAGGTGAGCGGGGTTCACTCCTGTGAGGCCCAGCCGCCCCTCGGAGCCGACGCACGCACGGATCCCTCTCCATAGGTGACCCAGGCCCGGAATAGCAACAGCAGCAGCACCATAAATTAGCAGCAAAGCATCTCCGAGCCGCTCCTCCTTCAGAAGTGCCATCTGGCGAGATTGTTTTTGGAGTAGTTATTTATTCCTCACTTTTAAGCGTCTACAGGCGTTTCTCAGGCTGACCCGCGAGGCCGCCTCAGCCCCCGCAGTCTCTACGAGGCTCTGGGAGAGAGGAGCCGCTTGTTCCCAGCCCTAAATAAAGAGCAGCTCTGCTGCGAGCACCCTGACGCTCCTTGCTGAAATCTGTTTGCAGCTCGACAGATCGTGCTGGGTAATTACATGATGGGAGCGCACGGTACCAGCGCTGGGAATCCAACGCGCCGCTCTCCTCGTGGAAAAAACCAGCCTGGCTCTCTGCAGAGCTGGGGCTGGAAAACCCTTGGTTTGGGGCTCGTTCTCGTGCTCCTGTCCCTGCCAGGTGGAATTGGGAGAGGGTTTCTACCCCGCACCTCCTGCTCGAGCCCTTACAAAGCCACTGCAGAGGGCAGGGGGAGTATCCTGTCCCAGCAGGGCCTGTCATTCCAGCCAGAAATGTCTTTTTTCCCAAAAAACTCCCTCTGGAAACACCCATCCTGCAGATAACACAGGAGGATAACCAGGCAAAGCCACCCTTCGGCTCATTTATCCGGACCCACAAAACATTTTAGGGCTGTGGGGAGGCACCAGCGGGACGCAGCCCCACGGCCGCGGTGCCAAGGAGGACGAGTCGGTCCCGCTGAGCCCATCCCCAGCCCCACTCCAAGGCCTGTGGAATACAGGAATACAGGAACCCAGCGCCTGCCTTGCCGCAGAGGCTAAATAAAGCAGCAGGAAGAGCTCTCGGATGCCAGCGAGGCGATGGATAAACACCGACGTGGATGGCGCGGGTGCGAGCGCCGCTCCAGAGCCGGGGGAAACGTCTCCGCTCATTCCAACGGGAGATGCTCCCGAGGCCGGAGGAGACGCTCCGGGAAAAGCCATCCCAGGCTGCGACGTGGGGAGGGCTCGGAAAGATGGACCTCGGCCAGTGTCCGCTCTGCCTCTGCTCTCTGGGAAAGGAGAAGCCCGAAGACTCCGGTGACATTGCTCTCACAGCTCTGGAATTAAATTTCGCTTGGAGTCCCAAGGAGCGGAAACGCAGATGGAAAACGATAAAAAAAACCTGAATTCTTTTGGGGTTGGATTTTTTTTCTTTTTGCCTAGCTGATGGCATCGCTGGGCCTATCTCAAAATAATAATAATAAAAAAAGAGGTGCTGTGGTTCTGACTGAAAATACCATTCCCATAAAATACGCGGATTTTGCTCACACTGGATGTATTTATACGGAGAGGACAGGAAACAGCAGCAGCTCGCTGTGATCCTGCATTATCACCAGCCGAGTGTCTCCCATCCCAGAATTTCAATGCTGGCATTGTCACTGGCAGGGATGGACAGGGAGGCGTGGGAAGTCTCTTATCTCGCAGTTTCCTTCGGATTTTGTTAATGGCATCAAAATTATTCCGAAAGCAACAGAATAACAACTAAACCCATCCCTCTGGGCATCCCATTCCCTTCCCAAAGGCTGATGGATCCGCTGTGCCGACCCAAGCTCACTGCTGTCGGTGCTCAGCATCCATCTCTAGGGATTTTCAGGATGTCCTGCTAGGAAAATTCATCCTGGAGCAGCAGCACGGGGACCTCAGCACCGACCGCGAGCCTTGCGGGGTGCATTTGGGGACAGGGGTGTCACCGCTGCTCGATGACACCTGGCACAGCATCAGACTCCGTGATCCTGATGGGCCCCTTCCAACTCAGCATATTCCAGGGCTCCAGCTCTGGCTGCAGCTGGGATTTAGAAATTCCTCCCTGGACAGGAGAGGAAAACAAATCCCAGCTACTGTGAGCGGGCTGTGCTGGGGCTGGGAAGGTTTCTCAGCCCATAAGGGGAAGAAATTAAATAAAGAAACCCCGGCGCGGAGCCACAACAGCCGGGACGTTGCTATAAACTCCGGAGAGGAGCTGGACCTCGCTCCCATTCCTTCATTTCACGGGGATTTCCAAGGAAGCTCTTCCTCCCTCCCTCTCCAGGCTGGGCTGGGCGAGTCCCTGTCCCCCCAGCACAGGCTGGTGGGACCCTCCCCAGCGTTTTCTGGGCTGTTTAGGAGAATTCCGTCTGATTTTTGGCCATAAATTCCCATGGTCATAAAATTTTGGCCATACATTCAATTCATGGAGATCTAATCAAGCCTCTGCTTTAATTGGGTTTATAATTAAAAGCCTGAGCACGCACTGGGATCCCTCCTCAGGGGTTTTGCCCCAGTGCTGCCCCACTTTCCTGGGTGTACCCACTTGGGGACAGCTCCAACTCCATCCGTGCCAGCTGAATTTTGGGAAAGCCAGTGCCCGGCATGCAGGAGCCAGCCCCGGATGGTGGCGGGAAAGGGGGAGCATCCCTGGGGGTGGCCTGGGGACACCTCAGCTCAGGAGCCAGGTGGAGAGCGGGATGGCTCCTTGAGCCGTCCTTGGAATGCTGGCAATGCCAAACCCCGCCTGGCTCCCCGGGAATTCGGGGGATGCTTCCAGAGGGGGTGTTTCCATCAGATTTTAGCTGGGGGAGGATGTTACAATATTTAACTGGCGCCCCAAATCTCCCTCTGTATTTACTGTGCCCAGGCTTTGCCTGGGAAGTCAGCGAGGACGAAAATAAAAAGGAGCTGCACTGAGATTTAAGCCCAACGAGGCTGGGAAGCGAGAAAATCCAGCCCGAATCCCCAAGTGTTGGAACCGTCAAGAAAATCCAAGCGTGCATCCGGCAGGGAAGCATCCCCCCGGCTCGGCAGCGCTGATCCGGTGCGTTCTGCTGATCTACCCCGCAGGATTTACGGCTCCTCCGGCCCCGCATCCTCCTCAGCAGCGGGATCGCCCCCCAAACCGAACCCCCCCATCCTCGCCCGACCCGGGGTTTGTCACCGAATTGTTGATAAATCCGTGGTGAGGTGGGCAGGGATTTTCTGTGGAGTAGGTCTGGTTTTCCCCCAGCCCTCCCCCCCACCCCCTGCCCAGCCCGTTCCCAAATCCACTCAGCATTCCCACAGCCCCTTTAAAAAGCGCAGTTTTCCTCCCCTCCCACCGCAGCTCTCCCATCCTTTCTGTTTTCCGGGGCCCCAAAGGGCTTTTCCGTGGCTCTGGGCCTGGGGGTTATTCCCAGAGTTCGCTCTCAGCCTGCCAGAGCTGCTGAAATCCCGTGGAATTGTGGTGTAAAGCAGGAAAGGGCGGCGGGGAGGGGCGGACGGGGAGGAATGATCACAGGAGCGAGCGGGGGAATATTTTTAGCCCGGCTGTGCTCCGGCTCCAGCACCGCTCCGTGACTCCAATCCCGCCTGACAGAGGGGCAGATGCTGAAACGGGAGAGAAACCCCAGCAAGGGCCCCCTCAGGGGGTCACCGACACCCCCGGCGCTACGAGACATCAGAGAATCCCCCCCTCAGCGTGGTGGGGCGGGAGGAAAACTGGGAATTTCTCTGCTGGGAAAGAAAAAAAAAAAAGTGGAATTTGGGTGGTGAAAGGCTGCAAAGAGCCAGGGCATCTATCAGGGAGC
>VXAZ01002737.1:0-88107 GCA_013399875.1 Gymnorhina tibicen | reverse complement strand
GAGGAAAACCGGGAATTTTTCTGCGGGGAAAAAAAAAAAAAAAAAGTGGAATTTGGGTGGTGAAAGGCTGCAAAGAGCCAGGGCATCTATCAGGGAGCGGAGTGCTCCAGAGGAGGAGGTGTGGGGGGCACATCCCACCCCCGGCATCCTGGGGATCGAGCTCCGCGCTCACCTGTGTCCATGTACTTTCCATGGCAGCAGGAGCCGGGTGAAATCTGGGAACGGAGTGGGCGGGCCACAGTTTTTGCTCCCAACCTGACCCGGGGAAGCGCGGATCCGGGATAAAGCTGGGAAAAGGGGCCGGTGCCAAGCAGGTCAGGGGAGCGGGGCTGGGTTTGCTCTGTACCCACGCAAAGCGCGGCGACATCGGGCACGAACCGAGCACGAGGGGTCATGGACCAGCACCACATTCACACTGGGAGAACTGGAGATCCTCCAGCGCACTTCCTGGGGGTGCACCCTCACACCCTGAGCCAGTTAAATTTGGATTTTCCCATCATTTAAACCCCAACTCCGTCACAGAAGGGCGCAAAGGCTCCCGTGGGCTCGGCATTCCCTCCATCCCCACCGCCGTGCCCTGGGGTGGCACTGGCCCGCCAGGATGTGCTTTCCTGGTGCTACCACAACCTTCTGGAACGCTTTGGGAAGCAGATGGTGCCGTTTGCACCCCCAGGGAAAAACAGGCAGGCACCTCTTTGCCCGGGGAAACAGGGCTCCGGCCTCGCGCTTCGCAAACAGGATCGCAGCAGGGAAAAGCCAGCCCGGGCCACACGTCCCCCTCTCCATCCCCGGGGACAAAGCAGCCCAGGGAGCCCACGGAGCTTGGCCGTGGCCCCACGTGTCCATCAGCCATCTATCAATGATTTACCGCTGCTGTGAAGAGCTGTTTGTGCTCCGGGGCTTCCCGGCGGCCCCGGCCAAGGTCAGCGCTGCATTTGGCAGGGGAAGGGACGGATGCCAGAGGAAAGTGGGGGTGGGAGCGCGAGGCAGGGAAAAGCAGAGCCCCCTTGGACCCCAGCAGCACCGCGGGCTCATCCTGAGCATCCCTGCTCCCACCAGGAGCCCGGAGCAGCTGGGGACAGAATCGTGGAAACGTGGAATGGTTTGGGTTGGAAAGGACCTTAAAGCTCATCTCACTCCATTAACCCCTTCCACACCCACCTGACCGCACTCGGGCACCCCAAGGGGTTACAGGGCTGGTGCCAACAGCCCCTGCCAGGGGTTTGAGTCCCAGCAGGGCTGAGAACCCCCTTTGGAGACAGCGGGAATCGAAACCGGGGTCACCGACACAGCCTGGAACCAGTCCCAGGAAAACTGGCAGCGGCAGACACAGGGACGTTGGGGTTGGATCAAAACAGGCACCTCACGCGAGGGGTTCCAAAGGTGCCGGTGCTGTCGGGCAGGATTTGTGCAATCCCTCTGCTTTCTGAAGCCGCCGCGGCCTCTCCCGACGCCCGCCCGAACGGGAATTGATTTTTGTGAAATGGACTGAGGCGGCCTCCAGGAGGATCCATAGCTGGGCTAATATTTGTCTAATGGGCTCCCACAAATAGCTCGTTAATCCCTTTGTGTTTATTAATGGCACAGAGGGGCCAGCCAGCTGCAGCCAGGCTCCCTGTGTCCCTGAGCTCCCAGGGTCCCTGAGCTCCCTGGATTCCCCGGGTTCCTGAGCTCCCTGGATCCCTGAGGCCCCCAGGTCTCCAAGCCCTCCCAGGCACCTTGCTGTGTCCCCCGTATTCCTGCATCCCTCCACTGTGGCCACCCCCTTTTTTCTTCCCACTTCTCCCAGTGCCTCTCCTTCCCCCTCCCTCATTCCATCCCACCCCAAGGGGATCCCACTCTACTCCATTCACCCCCCCAGGCCTAAAAACCCCATTTTTGGGGCTGCACAGTGAACCAGCACCGGGCACCAGCTCCGAAACAACCACGGCTGGGCTTTATCCCAGTCAGGTTCCCTGGGGAATCTCACCGGGGTGGTGGCACCACCGAGTGCTCTGGCACCCACAGGGCACTCTGGAGCTGGCACCACATCCCAAAAAGCCTTGAAACCCTGCAGCTTTAGTCATGGATTGGGAATATCTCCCTGCTGTTGCAGCAAACAGTTTATTCATGTGTTTATTTGCTTATTTAGCTGCGAATTAATATCAGGAATGTTCTTGCAAACCTGTAAGCGAGCAAATGCATCGCAGGGCTTGCAAAACCACAGTGCCTTATTGCAGTGTATTTTTCCAGGCAGGATTTTGGGGTGCTCCTTTGGCAGGGAAAGCCTGTGCCAACGTGGATATCCATATTTATATATGTATATAGAATATTTGGTTATTATATATAAAACCTGAGCAACCCGGGCTGGCGGGAAGTGTCCCTGCCCACGGCAGGGGCTTGGAACCGGATGGTCTTTAAGGTCCCCTCCAACCCGAACCATTCCGGAATTCCACGATTCCGTGGTTCCCGCTGCCCTCCCTCCCTCCCTTCTCCGCAGCAGGAAAAGGCATCGTTTTGTTTCGGTTCGAAGGGCAGCTTTCGGTGGGAGCCTTTCCCACACGCGCCCTTTCCCCGGGAAGCGGCAGCTGCGGCGTCTCCGGCCTCTTCCCGCTGCCAGCTCCGGGTCCACGGCACGGAGGAAAGGACGTGGTTGGACGGTGAGTCAGGCACGGGCACTGCCCTGTGCCAAAACGCTCATCCCCAGCTTTCACTCAGCAGGGTTATCCTGCTCCAAGAAGTGTTTATCCCTCGGGAAGCCGCTGAAGCCCCTCCCTGGAAGAACGCTGTCTCCCAGACCACCGCCTCTGGAAAACGTGACCCCGAAGTGACGTGGTTCCCTCGTGCCTGGGATGTGCGGGGTACCTGGGTGGGCTGAGGGGACACCAAGGCCGGGTCAGGCTCAGGGATGAGCCCCGGACCAGCCTGGCCAGGGAGGAACAGACGGATTCCATCCCGCAGGACGGGAGCTCCCGGGGTGGACACGGTGCCCGAGCCACCCGCCGTGGGTGCTGGGGGCACCCTGTGGATGGAGGAGCAGACAGTGCTGACCCCAGCCCGGGGTCCTGCACTTCCAGGAGGGAATTTTCCCAGTGTTTAGACCCCTCCCTCCAGTCCCAGGGTCTGGGGAAGCCGGGATTCTCAGCAGGAGCCCAGGCACTGGTTCCAGTAAAGCAAACGGGGAGGGAAGGAGCCGGCTCGCCCTTCCCCAGGGCTGCGTCTGGGAGTCGGCGCAAGGCAGGAGGGAGGAATCACGGCTTTGGGGACGGATCTGGGCCGCCCCAAAAATGTCCCTTGCTGCCCTGGCAGCCCCCAAACCTCTGCCCCATCCCTGGAAGTGTCCGAGGCCAGGTTGGACAGGGCTAGGAGCACCCTGGGATAGTGGAATGAGTCCCTGCCTGTGCCAGGGGGGGTGGAGCTGGATGGTCTGGAAGGTCCCTTCCAACACAAATCATTCTGGGATTTTAGGATTCTACCCCATTTTGGGGTCCCACCGCACCAGTGGGTGCAGCAGCCCTCCCCTCATCCCTGGCAGGACCTTTGTCATTATCAGGGCAAGCCCTAATCACCAAAACCTCAATCCACTCTCCCGTGTGCTCACATTTTCATGGCACCCTCAAAATCCGGGGGTTCCTACCCCAAACATCCCACAGCAGCTGGACCTGGCCCTCTCCACTTCCAAACCTGAGCTGTTTATGAGCTCTGTGAGCACAATAAACCAAAAGCAGCTGTGGCTACGAGCTCCTTTCATGCGATTCCTTTTTTCCTTCCCCCTTCCTCTGAATTTTTATGATCCGGATATAAAGCCCTGGGAAATCGAGGTTTAAAGGAGAACCCTGACACTGCAGGGGCATGAAATGCAGTGCCCTGACTCTCATCCATCCCAGGAGATTATTTCCAATGATTTTTTTTTTTCCTAGAAATGAAGGGCCTTTTTTATTTTCCTAGAAATGATGGGCAGTGAGGGAGAAATCCCAGGTGTTCCTTGTCCAGCCTTGCCCACCTCGTGTTTGCACAGCTCTGCCCTGTGCTGGCGTTGCTTTGCCCAAGGCCCTCCCTGAACAAAGGATGCTCAGGGCATCCCAGGAAAACACTGGGAAGCTGTCACCCCACTGAAACCCCGCTCAGAGCAGCATTCCCAGCTCCCCCTGCGCCATCAGCACGTACTGTTTTTAAAATCCATGTATTTTTTGCCAAGGGACCGGGGTCCTGCTGCGTTATCCCACCCAAGAATTCCCATCCTGGCTCACCCCACATCCCATCCTGCTCCAAAGCCCAGGCACAGATGCCTCCATCTCCAGCCGTGATTTTCTCCACCCCTTTGCACCTTTCCTGGTGCAAACTCGGCCCTTAGAGCCCTCGTTCCACAGGGATTCCTTCATTTTGGTGCTTTGCAGAGGGGGAGTCCTCAAGCTCAGCCATCCCCGCTAATCAACGCCTCCCCCCCAGCCAGCTCCCCTGATTTATGGAATCCCAGAATGGTTTGGGTTGGAAGGGACCTTAAAGCCCATCCTGTTCCACCTCTGCCATGGGTGAAACCCTTCCACCATCCCAGGCTGCTCCAAGCCCCGTCCAGCCTGGCCTTGGACACTCCCAAGGGATCCAGGGGCAACCACAGCTTCTCTGGGCACCCTGTGCCAGGGCATCCCCACCCTCACAGCCAGGAATTCCTTCCCAAAATCCCATCTCTCCCTGCCCTCTGGCAGTTTGAATCCGTTTACACCCCAAAATCCTCCCATTTACATCCCAAATCCTGCCATTGGATGTGGCAGCACATCCCGCTCCTCTGATTTCCACAAACCCTCAGCACACACTTGGAGCAACTTGATTTATGCCATCAGTGATTAGAGAGATGCTGCCTTGAAGAAGACAAAGATTTGGGCTGTCAGAGCGGGAATTCGTGGCTCTGTCCAGCCCCACGGTGTTGTGGAGAGCCTGGAGGTCCCCAGGTCCACAGCACCCGTTCCAGCTCCTCACCCACAAACCAAAAATCCCCCCCAGTTAAAACTAAAAAATCCCAAACTCCCCAATTTTGTGCTCCGTGTGTAAGGAAAGAGCTGCAGCATCACTCCCCGGAGCAGCTAGGACCCCTGTGCCTGGCACAGCCTCTGCCAGGCCTGCGGAGTAAAGGCTGGTGCCACCTCCTCATCCACCCTCACCCCCAGTGGGCATTTCCCTCTCTTTGCAGCAACATTCCCCGTGCCTGAGGCATTCCCAGTTTCTCGGGAGCACGGAATGCTGCTGCAGACGCGCGTCTGCCCGGCCAGCGCTCCTAGGAGGCGATCAGCTGGACAAAGTAGAGGAAATAACACTCGCAGTTCATTCTTGCAAGCGTAAATCCCTGGTTTTCAGGTGCAATCAAGGCACAAGGTTTCCAAGGCACAAGGAGCCTTTTCCACTCCTCCATCTCCGAGCTCGGCAAACAACCCTACCCGCGGAGCCAGCCTGGATTTATCGCAGTCCTGTGGTTGTGTTTGCGACAGGGCTGGATCCCAAGATGTTGTGTGAGGAACACCAGGCCTACCCTCCCTTGAGCTGGGCTTCACACCCAGCCTAAGCCTAAGCCTAAGCCTAAACCTGAGCCACGTCTCACCCCTTGGACACCCCCATTACCCTGTGCGGGGATCGCTCCTACCAGCTCCCGGAATGCTGCTGCTCCTTCCACGCGCCACGGAGAGATCCTTTCCTCCCCGGCCATCCCAGCAACACCAGGAGAGGACAACACACCAGGAGAGGACAGCGCACCTGTGGGACCAGCGGGATTCCGTCCTGGAGCTGCCCCATCCCAGCACTGCCCCATTCCAGCGGCGTGGGAAGCTTCCCACACAAGTGCCCAGGCCAGCCGGGTGGGGTGAGCCTGGAGAAGCCATTTAATTACACAGGGCTGGGTGTTTTTCCACTCGCAGAGGCCCAGCTGCATATTCCCTCCCTGTGCCAGGTGCCATTAGTGCTGTTTGACTGCTAATTGGCAATTAATAATATCTTTGCATTACGCAAATGAGCTCCGAACACCTGCAGATCGATTATTTTAACGCCTTCGCGTCTGCGGAGCGCAGCAGCGTTTGGGGGCTTGGATGATGGTTTTTGTTTTGCTCTGAGCTGGAAAAGTGGGTGTTCAGGGGTGCCAAAGGATCGTTCCCACAGCACCCAGCACGAGCGGCCAGCCCAGGGAATGGCTGGCTCGGGAATTTCCCCGGCTGACCCACGGGATGGGCGCGACGGCGGCCGCGGGGCAGGGCTGGGGATGCTGGTGCCCAGCTGATGAAAGGCCACTGGGACGTGTCTGGCTGCCCATGGCCAGGACGTGCCAGGCTGGTCCTGCTCCAGGTGCCACGGGGGAGGAGGGAATGACGTTAAAAACAGCCTCGGATCCCAACAGGAGCAGCACCTGAGCGGGATCGAAGGCAGCATGGAGGCAGCTTTGCTCATGCTAATGGGGGAGAGGGCTCTGCAAACAGCTCCAGGTGAGAAGACTGGGCTGGGATTTTCCGTGGGCAGGCAGCCAGCCCCAATCCCTTTTATCTGCTCTTGGGAATGTCTGGTTCCTGGGGGGGACGGCTGCACGGCTGCCCCTCACCCTGAGGCTCGCCGGCATCCTTGTGTTGCTGCATCCACGGGCCCCATTCCCCAGGTTGGGGTTTTCAGGGGAATTTGGCTGCCCCTGAGCGTCTCATTCCTACAAACATCTGCAGGAGAGTGGGAAGAGGCTGGATAAGCAGCACAGGGTGTTCCAGAGGCTTTGGGGTTGTTTTTGGGAAGGGCGAGAAGCACGGGATCGTTTTGTTTTCTATTTCCAGGGGCTTTCACGGAGGGGGGGAATTGTGCAGAGAGGTCCTTTCCTCTCCATAGCCCCATCCCAGCAGGATCAGCTCCCTTGGGATTGTAAATAAACGGTGGCAGCCCCTTCCTCAGCCATTTACCTGCTTTAAATCCATCAGGATACAAAGCCGAGGTGATTTTTTCCCACCACGGGCTACTGACACTCCAAGCTGTGCCCCCACACCGTCATTCCCTTTAATTTTGGGGGATCAGATGGTTCCTCCCAGCCCTGCTAACTCTGCTGGCTGCCCAGCAAGTCCTGCTCTGAGCTTACAGAGGCATGTCTAGGAAAGATAAGCGAGATAAAGGAAATTACACACCCCGAAAGAAAAGAACAGGCTCCCCACGTGCAGTGGGAACACCTGCCCGGAATTCTGTCTCCCTCACTCCAGGACTGGTTTTGCAATCAGATCTCCCGGCGCATGAGCTCCCACAAAGAACATGGAAAACCAGCAAAGGCCCCGTTTTTCCCCAGTCTGGGCAGTTCCCAGCGACAGGTTTGCAAGCCCGGAGAGCAGGAAAATGTTAAGTCACTCGTGCAATGGGCTGTGTGATGCTGTCAAGTGCTCAGGGAGATCTTCCAGGGAAGGGAAAGCGATTTGGGAGCAGAGCAAAGGTAATTTTTCCCCTGTTTCTGCCCAAAAGCTTTGCCTGACACTGAGCAGACTCTGCTCAGAGAATACATCAATAAACACTTTCCTTCCCAGGCTACACATGAACTTCTCACCAAAAAAATAATCTGTGTTCCTTTGATGAATCATTTGCATTCAAGGTAATTAAACTTTAATCAGCAAAGCCAAAGAAAATGAGATTTTTTTTTCTCTCCAGCAGAGATGAGATAGAGCTGGACCTGATTCCTATCAGCCCCAACGTGCCCCATTAGCACTGCCCAGCTCCTCCAGGTCTCCCCATCCCTCTTGTGGGAAACAGGATGAGGAAGAACAAAGGGCGCGAGGAAACAGCAGGATTTTCCAGGCTTTTTCCAAGTGAAATGGCAGTGCTGAGTTCGTGGGGATAAAAATTACCTGCTCCTTCCCGCCGGCTTTCTGGTGCCTCACTTGCAAACCCTCGGTGCTGGAAAAACCCTCCCCACCCAGGCGGGGCAGCCGAGGGCAGGGAAGCTGCTCATTCCCCGAGCCGGCTGGAATGCGGGAAGGAGGCTGCTCCCTTTCCCTTTCTGTCGCTTCCCTCTCTGCATCCCCATCCTTGTCCCTGTTCCCATCAGATTCCCATCCCTACGCTTGTCCCTGTCCCCATTCCTATCCCCATCCTTATCCTTGTTCCCATCCTTGTTCCTGTCCCCATTCCCATCCTTATCCTTGTTGCCATCCTTATCCTTGTTCCCCTCCCCATGCCTGTCACCATTTTCATTCCCATTTCTGTTGCCATTCCCATGTTTTTTTCTGTCCCCGTTCCCATCCCTGTGCTCATTCACATCTCCACCCCTATTCCTTTTCCCATCTCCTCTCACCTGTTTCTCTTCCCGTCCCCAATCCCAGTTCCTTTTCCCACCTCCATTTCCACCTTCATTCCTGTACGCATTCCCATCCCTTTCCCGGTGGGAGACAGAGCCTCTCCTCCAGCAGCCGGAGCGATTGAAGGTTTTTTAGCCAGCCCTGGTTTTTATCAGGATTTCAGCTAAATCCCAGGTTTTTAGCTAAATCCCAGGTTTTCTTGGTGAGGATGAGGCTGGTCCATGGGCAGGCTTTGGGACGCAGCTCAGGCCCTTCCCTAAGGGATAAAACTCCAGAAGGCAGAGGTGGACGATCCTGATCTAGTGGGTGACATCCCCACCCACGGCGGGGCTCGGAACGGGATCCCTTCCCACCCAAACCATCCTGGGATTCCGTGAGTCTCTGAAGAGCTCGGATATGGAGCAAAACCAGCCCCGGGGGACAGTTTGCAAACCACCAAGCATTCCTCCTGTTCCCTGCAATCCCCAACTCGCTTCCTCCTCTGCCAGTAACTCATCGGGATGTCACAAGAGCAGCCTGCACCCTTCCTGTGGCACGGGGCACGCCGGCCCCTCCGCCAGGAAAAACGGCCAGGAAAATAACTTCAATCCTCGTATTTCAGGGCTAAAATTGGGTCTTGGTAGGGAAAAGGCTGGGATGGACCCTGGATCTTCTGCTAGGAGCAGCGTGGGTCCCCTCTGCCACGCGCTGCATGGACAGGGGACCAAGAGCTGGGGCTCTGTGCAGGAAGGGTGGTGCTTCCGGGAGGGGGTGCTGGGGATATTTATGGGATGGAGGTCCCCAAAATTTGCTTTGCAGGGAAGACGGGGGAGAGGGCTGGCTGGGAAGGGAAGAGAGGAGGAGGAAATGCAAACTAATTAACTAATAAATATGCTGGGTTGGCTCGGGGCAGCAGGAGAGCAATCCAGAGGGCTGACTCACTCTGACTCAGGCGCAGAGGAGTGGGATGGAATCTCCCTCAGGAGCATCTCCTGCCTCCATCTCAGCCACGCTGCCAGGACACAGGGACTGATCCCAAACCTGCCGGGGCCGAGCATCCCATAGGGACCTTCTTCACGTGGGCTTTGCTTTCTTTGGAGAAGAGAAATCCCTTTCTAGAGGGAAGCAAAGCCAAATTCACCGGCTGGAGCAAGCAGCTGAAATGGAGTCAGGCTTTTAGGATGCAATTCCCTGTCTCCCCATTTCCATCTTAAAATCAGGCAAATGCAGGACAGGTGGGAAATCCCCCTCCACACAGCCAAAGCCACCGTGGCTGTGGGAGGAGGTGACGTTATCACCAGTGCTGGGATCCCAAACATCAATCCCAAAGCCAGCAAAAACATCCAGAGCCAGCGGGATGACCAAAGGGATCACAGAGTCCCAGAATTGTTTGGGTTGGAAGGGACCTTAAAGCTCATCTCGTTCCACCCTTGCCACGGGCAGGGACACCTTCCACTGTCCCAGGCTGCTCCAAGCCCTGACCAACCTGGCCTTGGACACTTCCAGGGATCCAGGGGCAGCCACAGCTTCTCTGGGCACCCTGTGCCAGGGCCTCACTGCCCTCACAGCCAGGAATTCCTTCCCAAGATCCCATCCATCCCTGCCCTCTGGCACTGGGAAGCCATTCCCTGGGTCCTGTCCCTCCAGCCCTTGTCCCCAGTCCCTCTCCAGCTCTCCTGGAGCCCCTTTAGGCCCTGCAAGGGGCTCTGAGCTCTCCCTGGAGCCTTTTCTTGTGCAGGTGAACACCCCCAGCTCTCCCAGCCTGGCTCCAGAGCAGAGGGGCTCCAGCCCTCGGAGCATCTCCATGGCTTTCTCTGGACTTGTTCCAGCAGTTCCGCATCTCTCTGACGCTGGAGATGCCGGAGGCAGCTCTGCAGGCGGGGGTCTCACCCGAGCGGATCGGAGGAGGAGAATCCCCTCGCTCTCCCTGCTGCCCACGCTGTGGGATCAGCCCAGCTGGTGTTTGGGCTCCCAGCTCGCGTGGGCACCTCACGCTGAGCTCCTCACCCACCAACACCCCCGAGTCCTTGTCCCCAGTGCCGCCCTCACTCCGTTCTGTGCCCGGGATGGCTCTGAGGGGACGGACGGAGCGGGGCCCTGCGGGGAGGCCGCGCCGGAGCCGCGGGCCCGGCGTGTCGGTGCAGGCCGCCGGGGAGGTGCTGCCTTCCCCCGGCTCCTGCTCGCCCCGGATTCGCCCCGTTCCTGCCCGATGACTGGGTGCGATTGCTTCACCCCACACGCTCCCGGCCCCGGGGGCGAAAGTCCCCCTTGGCACCCGCTCCCTGCTCCCCGCGGTGCCGGCCCGGGGCCGGGCACGGCCGCGGATGGAGGGACGGGCGGCGCGGGTGCGCGGCCGGGAGTGGGGCACGGCCCGAGATGTGGTCGGGAGCATCACCTCTCCGCACCCCCACTTCCAAGAGGCTGTGCCTAAATTTTCAGAGGAGATGAGGCCCCTCCAGAGGGGATGCAGCTCCGATGTTCCCCCTCCACCCCACAGAAGTGACACTGTGCTCTTGGAGGGACACGAGTTCGGCGAGACAAGCCCTACCCTCAGCACAGGCACGAAGGAAAAGGGAGAGAAAAAAAATGTTCTGCAGTCAACTTGGGTTTTTTTCCCACCCCCGGGAGGCTTTTGCACAGACTGACTTTCTTTTTTTTTTTTATTTTATTTGTTCTCGCTCCCTTTTTTCTTTTTCAAAATATTTTCAACCGACGCGTTACTGAAGTCGTTTGCCTCCTGACAAAACCCGGGCTGCCTGCCAGCACATATTTCTGATAATTCATCCATTATTAAATGAAATCAAAGACAGGAGTTTTAAAAAAAAGAAGCCATGGGAGTGTTTGCATCTGAGAGAGAGAGGCTGTTTACAGCTGGGCTGGGACTTTCTTCCACGGCAAAAAGATCTCCCCGGGGAAAACCCACCCGAAATGCCTGCCCCGCTCCTCACACTGCAAACATCTGCGTGTGGCCATGCTAAAACCCGGGGATTCTGCAAAGTTTTCCTGCCTGGATAAAGGCGATTCCATCCCGACTTGGGTGGGTGCTGCTGGATATTCCCCTTCCTCAGGGAGAGCCTGCAACCCATGGCCAGAGACAGCCCGACTGGATCAGCCAGTCCTCTCCAAACCGGAGCGAGAGGAAAATCTGATGGAGAGGGAGGCGCCCAGCAATTACAGTCTTTTCTCTTTAATAACCCTCGCTGCTTCCCCGAGTCCATATTTACATCCTTGGCACCAAAGCAGTAATTAAAGTCTCTCCACTCAGGTCTAAACAGCAGCAAGACCCTCCTGTCATTAAAAGCAGAGGCAAAGCTGAAGATAAACCAGATTTTTATGGCTTTGGAGCCTTGAAACTCTCTCTATCAGCTGGCTGGGCAGCAGGTTTTAGGGCCACACGTCAGTGCTTTGCTAGGACATCGATACGCTGCATCTACCTCCATGGGATGCTGGGGGTGGAAAACTGTGTGGAAAACTGCTCCGTGCCGCTGGTCCCTTCTTGTGCCATTTTTTGGCCATTTCCACTGCCCACAAGGGAGTAAAGGGGTCTCGGGGTCTGCAGGCACCAGCTGAAGGACTGAGCTGTGGTCGTGCCAGGAGCAGCTCAGCAGCAGCTCAAGCCCGCTTGCTTTAAAGAAGCTATCAAAAAAACCTGTGAGAAAATTAATTATTCACTAAGGCTGCTAATTAAGCTGATTTGCTCTGTGAGGGCATCGAAGGAAATGAGCTGGAGAAGCTCTTAATTGTTTAAAAAGAGCCATCCTACAGACGCTCCTCCCAAGCTGCTCTGCTTGCCAAGAGAGCCTGGTCCCGTGTTCCACCGGGTCCAGAGGAGTTTCACGTAGTCATGGAATGGTTTGGGTTGGAAGGGGCATTAGAGAACATCCAGTGCCAACCCCTGCCATGGGCAGGGACACCTTCCACTGTCCCAGGCTGCTCCAAGCCCTGTCCAACCTGGCCTTGGGCACTGCCAGGGATCCAGGGGCAGCCACAGCTGCTCTGGGCACCCTGTGCCAGGGCCTCCCCACCCTCACAGCCTGGAATTCCTTCCCAATATCCCATCCCTCCCTGCCCTCTGGCAGTGGGAAGCCATTCCCTGGGTCCTGTCCCTCCATGCCTTGTCCCCAGTCCCTCTCCAGCTCTCCTGGAGCCCCTTTAGGCCCTGCAAGGGGCTCTGAGCTCTCCCTGGAGCCTTCTCTTCTCCAGGTGAACACCCCCAGCTCTCCCAGCCTGGCTCCAGAGCCTTGGAGCACCTTCATGGCCTCTTCTGGACTCGCTCCAGCAGTTTGACATTGTCTGTGCCAACATCAGCCTTGCAGATGATTTCAAATCAGGAAAGATCAGCCAACGAAGCGTAAAGTGCTCCTGAGCCCTTGTCCCCAAACTGTGGTGACCCAGTGCAGTGCGGAGGGGATCCCTGCCAAAAACACCCGAGGAACACCTGCCATACACGTACAAAAAAACCCAAAGGCTACAGGCAGCTTGGAATTCAGTGATCCCAGCCCATTCCTCAGGTTATGGAAGCTTGGAAGCAACAGGCACCAGGACCCAAAGGCAGAGCGCTGCACCCACAGCCCAAAGCACCCTTGGGTGCGTGGCTGTGGAAGATGGAGCTCTGGAAGCCCTGTGCCAAGGGAACTGTATCTCTCCCAGCTGCCGGGTGCGGGGTGGGTGCAGAGGTGCCCCCAGGACCTCACCCAGCCTCCCACAGCAAGGAGTGGTCCCCTGCCCACGCCCAGCCTTGCCCTCCCGCTCCCACCACCATTTCGCTTCGATCCCGCTTCACCGGGGCCTTCCCTTCTCGTCCTGTAGGGGTTGGTGGAGGAAAACTCCCGATGTCACATGGCAGAGAACAAAAGGAGCTGTTTTTAACCAAGTGGATTCATCTTTGACAAGAACAGGGCGATGCCGCGCCGGCCTCGCTGCTCCCACAGGAATCAGTCTGGCACAATCACGGTGGGTTTGCTGACAAGGAGCACATCCCGTCCACTCCAACCCTTCCACCTCCGGCAGCCGCCGGGATGGGAGAAATCTGGGGCTTGGCGCAGGCAAAAAGTTGGAAATCACACAAACAAAACCAAGGGAAGACCCAAGATCCAAGCAAACGGCATTGCACCGGCAGCTCGGGGTTTTCCCGAGACCATGCCGTCCGTACAAGAATTCCCAGGCATCTTCACCGTTCCTGGCACGGCCCTTGTGCCAAAATGCCGTGATAAAAGAAAAACACGGCCACGAGGAGCACGGCTGCCAATGCTTGGCCAGCTGTGTCCTCAGCAGGAGAAGGCAAAGCTTCCTGACATCGTGATTTCCCTGAGATCCTCTGCTGAGTTTCCAGCAGGTGGGAAGGATTTCACAAGCCATGGGAAACACCTGGGCAGGCACCTCTCAGTCAACACCACAGCCCCGCATCTCCAGTGTCCCCACCAGTACCAGGTCACCACCTGCCCCACCTTTCCCTTCCCTCCGCAGCTCCGTGAAAACAGGCCCTCGTTTTCCTACCTGGTGCTGGGAACATCTATGAGTCAGGTTCCTCCAGCAGCTCCATGGCGAGCTCGGGGTTGTCTCAGCACAGCTGGAAGATAAAGCCGCCGAGAGAAAAGCTCAGTGTCCCTGCAGAGGTGGCGTTTTTCAGGGCAGGTTCCTCCTGCGTGGCCTCTGGGAGCCCATGCCGCAGGAGCCGTGGGGCTCTCCACGTCCTCCTGGGCTGGTGAGGCGCCAGGATTCCTGGGAATTGTGCTCTGCTTGGAAGGACCTACCCTTTTTGACTGGTGTCCAACCCCAAAGCGCATGTTCTTACCTGCTCGCTGGAAGACAGGGGATGGCTGGACCGCCTTTCCGAGAAACACATGGGTCTCCGCAGGGTGTGGATCTCCTGCTCTTCACCCAAACGTTGTTTTAGGAGGAAAGGGGGCTGCGAAGTTGTGGGAAGCTGGAGAAAAGAGGTCGGAGGTGCGAACGCTCCCGCAGCTGGTGCCGGCACGGCTCTGCCGGTTGGTTCACAGCGGAGCTGTGATCAACAGGGATGGGGATGTCAAGCTGGGACTTGTCTCCTCGGCAAGGAAAGGGAACAGCAGAGATTACTAAGCGGTGCAGGAATGTGGTTTGTTTAATATGAGCCATCAACACAGAAGGGTAAAATAATGACAGATGTGTAATCACATTTCCTGAGTCTAAAACCATGAGATCGAGAATTTAAACACCACTTTTCCCAAGATCAAGAAGAGGAGCCGTTTGGCTAAGAACTCATTTGGTTACTAATTTCCTCGGCATTAAATCAGCTGTTTCCTCAATCTCTTGACAGGCTTTGCTCCAAGGACGGGGCTGGTCCCTGGCTTGCTTTGATGTGAGGGTAAGCGGAGAGGGAAGATGCTTTGGAAACATGGATACACCAACTGACCGAGCTGGCCTGGATCAGAGGCTCCTCAGCGTTGCTTAATTGGTTTATTTCAATGAAAGATGGCGAGATAAATTCCACATGGATCTTTATCGGGGGAGCGGCGAGTGGTGGGAGACAGAAATCCGGAGCTGGGTTAAGCCAGCCTTCCAAGGGCAGGATGGGAGGAAAGGGAGCCCTTTCCCCATCATGGGAAACCAGAATTCCTGCAAGGTTGGACTGCAGAAGACGCGTGGCTGAGGGACACCAGACCCGAAGCCCACCAAGACTGGGGGATGAAATCTCTGCTCAGCCCTTGGAAGTGGCATTTTCCCAAAGGTCACGGGTGCAGGACCTGGAAGGGAGCGGTTCCATGGTGGGGTAGGGCTGGGAAGGAACGGTGTCATTTGCTTGTCAGATGTTTCTGTTTGTCTCTTGAGATCAAAAGTGGGAAAAACACCGAGGGAAGGTGCTGCTGGCACAGGAGCCAGCCTTAGAGGGACTCCAGTCTGCCTCTCTTCTGGATTTGGGAAGCGTGTTCCCTCTCCTAAAAGGCTGGGGGTGTTCACCTGGAGAGGAGAAGGCTCCAGGGAGCCCTTTCCAGTGTCTAAAGGGCTCCAGGAGAGCTGAAGAGGGACTTGGGATAAGGGATGGAGGGACAGGACACAGGGAATGGCTTCCCACTGACAGATGGGATACTGGGAAGAAATTCTTGGCTGTGAGGGTGGGAGCTGAGAAAGCCATAAAAGAGATCCCCAAGGATGCAGGACCTCTCTCCCAGGTCATGGGAGACACAGAGAACATTTGAGGCCTAACGGGGAGAATAAAGAACAAAATTTATTCATTTATTTTGTATTTTCCTTCATGTCCCTGTGTTGGATCTCGTGGGAAGAGGTGGGGCTCACCCCTGCTCACAGCTGGAGGAGCTGTGCCGACCCTACAGCTGATGTCCCTACAGAGCACAGGTGCCAGCAGCTCCCACCTCCCTGCTGTCAGCCTGGGAATGTTCCTACATTTCCAGGTAATTGAACAAAGTGGTTCCTCCCCTGAAGGCTCTTAACGAGCGGCGTCCCTGTATCCATGACCACGTCCATGCTTTCCTCCCCGACTTTATTAGAGCCCACGAAGCTGCTGCCTCCTGCCACGGGAAAGGCGGCTCCTTCTCCTAAATGGACTTTAATTAGCTCAGCTCCCTGCTAGGAGCTGTTTTGGTGACACCCATGCTCTAATTAAGTCATGGTTTCAGCCCAAATTGTGCAGAACTTGGACATGACTTGTCCCTGGCTGGTGGGGACCGTGTCCATCCTGGGGAACTGGGGAGCAAATCGCTGGGTATTGCATAAAATCATGGAATCCCGGGATGGTTTGGGTTGGAAGGGATCTCAACACCATCTGATTCCACCCCCTGCCAAGGGCAGGGACACCTTCCACTATCCCAGACTGCTCCAAGCCCCGTCCAGCCTGGCCTTGGAACACTTAACGTGGCCTTGAACACTTACGATGCACAGGGATAACCTGGAAAACAGGGAAAACATCTCACGCAGCGGATTTGGGAGCCTGTTGGAAGCATTCGTGGAGCAGCCATGGGAGGCAGAGCAACCTGCCAGCCCTGCCTGCGTGGAGCAGCTCGCCCTGTTCCCGGGGTGGGTTCCTGGGAGCGTCGTGGCCTCCGTTCAGGGCTGCCACTCCGTTGTCACCCGCGCTGTGAGGAGTCACCTCGGAAGGGGGGGATGCGGACGGGCTGAGTCACCCCCTCCCAGCTGTGCACAGGAGTCTAGACGGCGGCTGATGTGCAGACATCTCCTCCGCGAGATACCTGCGCCACGTCCCCACATCAAAGGGCCCTGAGCTGCTCAAGTGAGGATATAATTAAGCCACCCCATGGCAAGAGTTTCTCCCAGGGCTGGCTGATCTCCCTCCACAGCTCTGTCGGTTGGGGTGGTGGCCTCTGTCACCCTCCCAGGAGGATTTGGTGGCCGTAGCAGGGTCTCCTGTCCCGCGTTTTGTGGGGGTTGTGGCTGCTTCGTGCTGACCCTGCTCTGAAAGTCAGAACCCAAAATATTTTCCAAGCCAACCATGCTCTGCTCCAGCTTCTTGGCATGGAGAGGAGCCCTGCGCAAGGACAGAGGTGTCAGGAGCTCCTTAAACCCTTTTTCCAGATGAATAGCCCCAAAAAGCCAAGCAACAGCCCGGGCAGACTCTGGGAAGAGCCGGAGGAAGCTGAAGGTCTGGAAACGCTTGCAAACACCACCACAGCCCGCCAGCGACTCACTCCGTAGGTGACAGAGCACTGAAATGCAGCAGGATGCAATTTTCTTTTCAGGGAAAGCCCAGGAAAGCAGACACACAACCAGAGGAACCAACTCCGTGTCACTCCTTGCTGTGAAGAGCATCAGAGTCTTGTCTTTACCCGTGCAAAAAGCCCCAAGAAAGCCAATGCCTCGCAGGTGGGAGATGCTGGATGGTGTTTCCCTCTTTTACTGGGGATTTGTGCAGCTGGGCTGCTGAACAGAGCCGGCAGCTGACCACAAAAAAAGGAGAAAATTGGCACAAGCAAGAATTGAAGCTCTGGTGGGCAGGGAAAAAGGATCCCACCACGGATCCTACCTGCAGCACCAGCAGGGCCAGGTGTAGTGTTGCCTTAACGAAGGCAGGGAGGGGCTCCTCAACTTGCTGTTAAAGCCTAAGCTGCGTACAATATCCATGAAGCTCACATTAAAGGATTAAACAGGAAGATCCCAGGAGGCAGCTGTCCACCGAAAAAACCCCACTCCACGAAGTAGAGCATTGCTACTGCACTCTAAATTACAAACTCAAAGAAAATCACATATTAAAAGGTAGATCTCATCCACCCAGCTGGAGCTTCAGATGGATTACCCCACAAAAGGGGGTTATTTGGTGGGGTGATGTTCTCCCCCATGCACTACTTCAACCATCTGAGCCTTAAGTGACGTGTCACAGAATCCCAGAACGGTTTGGGTTGGAAGGGACCTTAAATCCCATCCTTAAATCCCATCCCACCCCTGCCGTGGGCAGGGACACCTTCCACTATCCCAGGTTGCTCCAAGCCCTGTCCAGCCCGGCCTTGGACACTTCCAGGGATCCAGGGGCATCCACAGCTTCCCTGGGCACCCTGTGCCAGGGCCTCCCCACCCTCACAGGGAAGAACCAAAGCTGTCCTTGTGCGGCCCTGATGGCTTGATGGTCATCTTCTCTCGTCTTGGAATTGATTTGCCATTTTCCAAGAGAAGAGCTTCCCCTCTGTTTTTTCCTTTCTCTATCCTCTGTTAAATCCAAATTCCACTGTGAGCACAATCCGGGCTCCTGCAGCAGCACAACGGCCTCATTTCCCAACACAGGCAGCCAGGGAAGGCTTACCTGGGAAGCGTGGTGGGATTAAAAAAGAACACCCCTTTGAAATGTGGAAACCTCGCTTCAAGCCGAGTGAGGATTTAAGGTAAGGAATATTCTAGGAGCGAGCCAATGCAAAGTGACTTTTGTGATTCATTCCGTCTCCAGCCTGATCTGGAAGAGGCTGCAGACGTAGATGGTGGGTGACACTGAGATGAGAGGGACAATACAGATGCAAAGAGAATAAAAGGTGCGGTAACATGATTTTACAGGCTGGATAATATTCTGTAGAATATAATCATGTATGGGATATAAATATATCCCCTGCCCAGACGAGAGCACCCATGTGTTCATCCCACGGGATGCTGGACAGAGAACAAGAGCTGGACATCAACATCCCTTATCCAGGAGCACGAGGGGCCGAGGGGCAGCAGTTAATCACTAATTATTCAATTATTTCACTCCACGGGGTGAGCAGGAGGACCTCTGGCCCGATGCTGTGCTCCCAGAGCCGTTCCCCTTCCTCCCACGGCTTCTGCAGATCTGCTCCTCATAGAGGAGCAAAACACCAGCTTGAGTTTGAGGCAGGAGGAATTACCCAACCTGACTGCCCTGAGCAGTTCCAGGGCACTGCAAATGCAGGAACTTGTCAGAGCTGCAGTTGATTTGCAGATTATTTATTTGCTTATTAGATCACATTTGGCTGATGGCTGCTGTGATCCTCCAGAGCTTGAGCTCAGAGATCTTCCCTGGAGACCCACCAGCGTCTGGCTCGATGGCCAGCTCCGAGGCATCCCTAATTAACCGGTTTTGCCTTTCTAATTGAGCCCTGGAAGTCAGCCAGCAAGAGCAGGAGGCGTTCACCTGGCTGCCACCCTTTGATGACAGCAGTGGAGGTGAGGAGGAGGAAGTGGTGGTGGCCTGCCTGGAGCTGTGCCATGAGTTCTGTCACAGCCCCGACCTGCTGGGACCTCCTGTGGGGCCTGAGCTTGGCTCAGCCCAGAGGTGTGTGCTGGAAAAAGGTCCTTCATTCCCATCCCAGCGCCTCTCCTGGCATGGGATGGGGTGGAAGGGGCTCTCAAGGTGAGCAGAGCCTTGCACAAAAAGTCACTGCAGGATTTTCCCAAGGGATTTGTGTCTATTCCTAGGGGACATTCCAAACTCTGCCTCCATCGGAGCTGTTGTACCAATGGAGCATCCATCAGCCTGCCTGGGAAAGCTTTCCCTGCCTGGAAAAGCTTGCCCACCTCAGGTGCATCAGGCACCTCTTCCCATCCCACCTTCTCCCTGCACCACCAACGGGATCTTCTCCAGGGCCCTGATGTTCCTCCCCAAAACCTGCTCTTCCCATCCCACCTTCTCCCTGTACCACCAACAGGATCTTCTCCAGGGCCCTGACATTCCTCCCCAAATCCTGCTCTTCCCACCCCACCGAGCCCGTGTTGTGTCTCATCCTGCCCCTCTGAGGCACGCACCCCTCTAGCACAGGGAATGCCTCTTCCTGACACTGCTCAAGCATTGGAAAAATGCATCCTGGCTGGCTGGGGTTGGGTGAGCAGCACGCCGTGGGCAGGCATCCCAAATCCGCCTCTTCTCCAGCTCCATCCCACCATCCCTCGCCCTTCTTTGCCTCCCTCTTCCTCTCTGCTCTCCCCCGCCTGCGAAACAAGAAGGCTTTGTCTGCTCGCCCCGTTCGGAGCAGCACGAACGGCCTGAACTTTCCCTGAGTGAGTTTTTCCCCTCCAGCAGGATTTTGTGCTGTGCCGGTGCCAGGGATTAACTAAGAGCATGACTCAACGAACCAGTTCAGACCAAGCAAGAACAACCCTTCATTTTTCTTCCAAGACTCCGGCTCAGCCCAGCACAGGCTGTTCTGGAGCATCAGAAAAGGGTAGTTAACTTGAAATATGACTTTTTAAACAGTTTATTACTTTTCCTGTGCTTTGTGTTGCAGCTGGTATGGGGGGATGATGGAAATGCAATCAAGGAGATCATTCCAAGGTGGTTTTTCCCTAAATTTTCTGTCTGGTTTCAAGGTTTCCCTGCGAGATCCTGGCGTGTATTTCACAGAAGTGACACGTGCCAGGAGATGGAGAGGGACATTTCCAGGAAGGATGAGAACCCCAGTTTTTGTTTCACAGAATCATGGAATCATTAAGAAAAGACCTCTAAGATCGTTGAGTGCAGTGTTAACCTAGAACTAAGTCCACCACTAAACCAATCCCACAGCTGGTCAGGGCCACGCTGGAGGCTGGAGCTGCCCTTTGGGATTTGAGCTGCCATTTCCATGGAAAGCATCATCAATGTTGTGTTTTTCCTTGCTGTCCTAGAGCTGCTTCCAAGCCTGAGAGCCCTGACGCTGCCAGGAGCCCGCCAGGAACAACCTGCACTGCTTGGGATTGCCCAGGTGGGATTCCACATGTGCACTGCACGTCCTGGATGAGAGACATCTAGGAGACATTGGTGAGGCACTGGAACAGGTCTTCCAGAGAAGTTATGGCTGTCCCTGGATCCCTGGAAGTGTCCAAGGCAAGGTTGGATGGGGCTTGGAGCAGCCTGGGATAGCAGAAGGTGTCTCTGCCCAGGCAGGGGGTGGAACAAGTTGATCTTTAAGGTCCCTTCCAACCCAAACCATTCCATGATTCTGTGATTCCATCTCTCCCTTTGCTTTCTTGTGGGTGACATGGAAAAGGAGGAGGAGGCAAGGCAGGAGAATGGGGTGTGAAGCAGCAGTGCCCAGCTGTGGGGCAGGAAAATCTCCTCAGGTTTGGGAGCACCAGGGCAGGACATGGGGTTGATCTGGAGCACTGGAGGTTTGTCCTGCCCGCAGCTCAGGCATTTGGAGAGAAGGAAACCAGGAGGCCCTTGATGGCAACATAGCATCTACACCCAGGAGAAATCCTGTCATCAACTGGGACAGTCCCAGCAGGGAAAGGAGCCAGACCAGTTTGGGGTTGCGCCAGACCGGGCAGTGACCCGCGAGTGCAACCCGGGGAGAACAGCTCCAAAGCGCCGCGGAGGTGGGAAATCAGCTCCTCCTGTGCCTGCAACGAGCTCCAGAGAGAGGAGGTGTCCAGAGAGGGGCTCTGGAAAAAGCGTCCTGAGGGTGAGGAGCACATGGCTCTGTGAGTCACGTGGGAATTTCACGTTGGAATGTGCCCAGCCCCTCTGGAGCCCGAGTAGAGCCATGTCACCGGCATCACCGTCAGCCCAAACACATCCTGTGCTCCTCATCATCCAGCAAGCAGATGGGCTGGGAATTGCTTCCCCTGCAATATTCCAGGGGGATGGACAATTTCAGTGCGGTGGTACCTGAGCTGTGGCAATTCCAGCCCGATGTCTCTGATTCCACCTGCCGAGCGTGGCAGGCACCTGCTCACGGCCTGGGAAGGAAAACCAAGTGGTCACCTCCACTTCCATGAAAAACCACCTCGCTGGGCTTCCCAGAAAGCTGCTCAGTGACTGAACACCCTCTATGTCCGTGCTTGGCAGGAGGGATAAGCAGTGGGAAGGTGCCTTAGATCCCAGATGGAGCAGGGGGACAGGGATGAGCCACGGGTTTGCAACACGAGGGTTTTTCCATGGGGAGATCCAAGCAAAGCCAGAGCGGGTGGGAGGGAAGGTTTCCCAGCGTTGAAAACGTTTCATTTGGATGTTTTTCTACAGGAAATTTTCTGCTTCCAAACAACCAGCGCTTTCTGTTCAGCAGTGACCTCAGTGGGAAGAAAAATTGCTGCACAAAAGGGACGGGGAGCTGACGCCAGGAGCAAAACCTCGGCGCTGGTCCCACGAGCAGTTCTGGGTGGGTCCAGACAAAGCGTTTTTCAGAGCTTTTGTAAAAGTAGTGGAATAAAAATCCCTCAAAAATCTGGCTTTTTTTTTGGCTTTTTTTTTTTTTGGGAACTGTAGAGCACAGTTGGTTTGGACCCTCTACACCAGAACCTTCCCAGCATCCTGGCTTGGCCCCACAGCAAAAGTATCCAGATCTTTCCCATTTCTTCATCTCTCTGGGCTCCTTTTGCTCACTCATGTTAATAGAAAAAACAGCACCCCAGTTAATAAACCCTGCAAGAATCCTGAGGGCCTCATTAAAATCCTTCCCTGTGAGGGAGGTGAGGCCCTGGCACAGGGTGCCCAGAGCAGCTGTGGCTGCCCCTGGATCCCTGGAAGTGCCCAAGGCCAGGCTGGACAGGACTTGGAGCAACCTGGGATAGTGGAAGGTGTCCCTGCCCATGGCAGGGGGTGGAACTGGATGGGTCTTTAAGGTCCTTTCCAACCCAACCCATTTTGGGATTCTGTGATGTTGATCCACCCTCAGAGCATTAGTCTGATTTTATTCCTCCTTCTGCGTTATTGACTCCTTTATTTCCATGGGAATCAGGGAAATTTATATTCGCATATTCATATATTCAGGGGAGCAGCAGCACTTTGGTGACTACTGATGGCCCTTCCCAATAACACCTTCTCCAGATGGAAGAGATTTCCCAAAAGATGCTTCACTATTCTGACCCCTGAGCAGTCGATTTGGGGTGAATTTTGTTCTCCAGGGAAAGCCACCATGGATCACATCCGCGGTAGGAGACACCCAGGACAGATTTCCCATCACAACTGCCAACAAAACCGAGCCATGGTTTGGCAAACTGCGCACTCCAAATGCCTCAAAAAGAGTTTTGGACTAAAAAGTCTTTTTTCTGCATGTTCTGCAATTGTTTCACTCCAACACTGAGCTCAATTAATTCCAAAGTACACTTGAGAGAAGAAAGGAGAGAAGATGAAACCTGCACTCTAATTTTCCAGAGCATTAGGCCTGTGGCAAAACACATCTCAGCTAAGCCATCCATGAGATTTGCTTCCCAATCCCAGGCCAGGAGTTTTCCAGAGGAAAACACGGGCAAGGAATCCCAGCCTGGGAATACCACTGGGATTCAGAAGCGGCTTTCCAAGAAAACGCCAACCAGGAGCTTTTCCACCCCCTGGGTGTTTCAGGACCCCCTACCTGGAGCGTGTTGCTGCATCCAGGACTGGGCATTTCCGATTCCCCAGTTGCCCCCATGACCCCACTTCACTGCTTTAATTTGTGGCATTTTTCCACAATTTTGTATGGATAGAAATGCCGGCATCTCCCGCTTGGTATCCATGCTGGAATTTGAAGGAGTTCAGGTTGGAAAAGCCCTCTAAGATCATCAAGCCCAGCGCTGCCAAGCCCACCCCAAGTGCCACATCCACACGGGATGTGTAACCCTTCCCTTCTCCACCTTTTTTTTTTTCGGAGCTGAGCAACCGACACCAACTTTTTGTCTGGAAAAAACTCTGGGAGAGGAAAAAATAGGGAAAAGCATCCTTTGCAAAAAAGGGGGTTTTGGGGTCTATCTCTATTAGGAGCTCACCAGTGAACTGTTGCAGGTGGAGCGTTTTTCTCCATGCCTTGGATTGCCGTCGGATGTTTGGAGCTGCTGCCTGCCAGGATCGCTGGGAGTGTGCTCCATGTTTGCAAACTCGTTCCAAAAACATCTTGGAATTCACCAGGAAACAAAACTCCAAAGAGAAACCGGACGACCGGGATGAATCTGGGCCTTTTGTTCCGGCTCTGATTAAAAAAGATAACGCGTCTTGTCATGGGGAGGGAAGTTTGTCCCTGAAGGAAAAGTCAAAACATGCCCTCGTGAGGAGGGTCAGCCATATTCCCGCAAAACACCTCGGTTTTGATGGAATCGCCGTTCTCTGCCAGGAAAATTGCTTTGTAACAGAATACCAGCCCCTGGGAGATAGGATGTGACAGAAACCATCCATCAGGACCATGCCAAGGAGGAGGTGGTACCAGGGCGTCGCTGCTCTGAAGGTGTGCTGGGAGATTATCCCAAGTTTACCTTGGCTCCAGAAGACCTTTCCAAGTTATCCATGTGTCTCTGAGCTGACATTTAAAGCTGGGAGGTTCTGGCTGGCTACAGAGCTGTGCTCTAATTCCATTCCAGTGTTTTCCTTGTCATGAGCTCGTTCCTGGCCTGATCCAGAGCGGGCAGATCACAGGAGTCATATTTTCTCCGGGAAGAGTTGTGTTTTGGATCTCCTCCTTGTCAGAGGCTTGTCCCAGGAGGGCTTTGAACCAGAAGGACTTTTTCCAGTTTTCAGGACTCGCAGTGACCTCACCGTGTTTTCTCGGCGCGGATCAGAAGTTTAATGTCAAGAAAAATAAAAGTATTAATCTGAAGATTAGGTTTGCAGGGAAAAGCAGCGAGCCGGGAAAAACAAGGTAGAAGACACGAGAATATCAGTTCAATACCACAAGAACAAAAAAAAAAACAACCCCTCAACCCACAGACAACCTCCCCCTCAAAAAAAAAGTGAAGAATTCCCACTGCTTCACAGGAAGCTTGTTACGCTTGTTGTTTTCTCTTTTTAAGACTAATATTTTGATTTTCAAAACTTCTGTTATGAGCACGAGGCCACCTGCTCCATGCCCAAGAACAACCAGCTGGGCTTTGGATGTTCTCCCTTTGGATGAGCCTGGTGTTGGGAGCTGCCAAACAAATTCCCTTGGCTCTGCTGGGATCCCCACCCATGGGCGCAAGGCAGGAGAGGCTGGGTCATGTCTGCATCCGGGTGCTGATTTGGGCTGGAAACTCGGAATCTGTGGAGCAGCGCATGGGGTTTTCATCCCAGCTATCGGCAGAGTGGGGTTTGATGCTGCTGCCTCTTCTGCTTGGGGTGGAGACAACACAAACACGCCTGAGAAGTTCTCAAAAGTCACCTGGGGCTGTGCAGTGCTAAGCTCAGCCCAAAAAGGGTTTTTTTAATGTTTCTTCCTAATTACGATGCTCCTCAGCGACAGCGGAGCAGGGGCAAGGGCTGCTTTTCTCTCCCCAGTCATCTCAGTGCCATCTATCTCCCAACAGTTCGTTTTAATTCTGCAATTACACTCTGTACAAAGCTTTCTGTGGGCTCCAGTGGGTGATTAAAACAGATGGGGAGCTTAACGCGACCAACTCCTTCTTCTTCTTTTAATTAACGTGTTAACAGTTTATGGGCCCGCCCGTGGAGATGTGTTCGTCAGCAGCTCTTGGGGGTCCACAAGTCCCCCTTGTGTGCAGAGCCCTGTCATGGGCGTGGAGGGGCTGTCCCAAAGGTGTTGGAGGTCTCCAGAAGGTCCCCACGTGTGTCACCTCCGTGGTGTCCTGTCACTGTAAGGCATGAACACCCTTGAGGTGATGCTGGATGGGTGAAGGTCTTCCAGGAATGCACAGATCTCCTGCAGCTCCAGGATATTCCAAGCATCTCAGGAGATCATCTCAAGTCTCTGCTGGGAGAGATGGTGGAGGAAGAGGAGGAGGCAGGCATGGACACATGAGTTCCAGGGCAAAATCCACTCCAGTTCCAGGTGGTGGGGATGCAAAGTGCTCTTGGGGACAAGATGTGGGGCCCAGCAGTGGTGGAAGACCAGGAAGGGGATGGGGCAGGATAGAATCATGGAATCCCAGAGTGATTTGGGTTGGAAGGGATCTTAAAGCCCATCCAGTGCCACCCCCTGCCATGGGCAGGGACACCTCCCAGTATCCCAGGTTGCTCCAAGCCCCATCCATCCTGACCTTGGACACTTCCAGGAATCCAGAGGCAGCCACAGCTTCCCTGAGCACCCTGTGCCAGGGCCTGCCCACCCTCACAGGGAAGGAGCCCTTTGTTTGCTCAAGGTGATTTGGGACTGCAGGATGAGGCAACAACAGGCCATGGGATCTTGGTGGCCATGGGAATTAGGAGCTGTGTCCAGCTGGTGTTGACACAGGATCAAAGAGGCATCAAATGATGCAGGTGAGAGCACCCAAAAGAAGGTGGGTCCCCAAGCCGCCCCTGTTTAACTTTCTGAGCTCACAGAGCACCAGGAACACCAAGGGTTCATGAGGATACCGGAGAAGTTAACGGGATAAAAATCCACTGGGCTGCTGAACTCCCAAAAGCCCCGTCAGGAAGCCCCTGAGCTGGACAAGTGAAATATCCATCGCTGGGAGCCTCTCATGGGACAGGATGGGCTGGGAGCATTAAAGGTCTTTTGCAGCCTAAAGGATTCTAGGATTAATTTAATCCATAACTGACTTGAGCAGGGCAGTTGGTTCTGCAGGCAAAGCCTGAGAGGAGGAAGGAAGGAAGGGTTTGGAGAGCAGCTCCCAGTCCTGTGGGTGGCTGCGGGCACATTCCAGGAGCAGCCTGATAAACTGATAACGTTCTGTAAACTGGCCCTGATTGCAGCAACAAGCAAAGCACGGGGCAGAACTGGAGGAGAATCCCCTCCAGCCCACAACTGGATTGGGGATAAATCCCAGCACTTGCCTTGGGCTCCGCTGGGCCACTGGGACGAGCTTCCTGAAAAAACAGCACTTTTGTGGGAATGATCCCCGAGCAAAAAAGGTCCACGTGATGCCATTTAACAGGAAAACCTCCCCGCAGAGGTTTGCTTTGCCCAAGCCCTGATGCTTTTCCAGGCTTGGAGTGCTGAGCTCTCACCAGGAGCTCCCACACCAAGTTTTTCCTGCCAAAACCATGGCTGAGGGGTGAGCAGAGCTGGTCCGAGCGAGCTGGCCAGCTGAAATAATAATCCCGTGGTCGAGGGGAAAACAATGAGTTATTCCTGAGAGCCCCGGGGTTTTGTCTGGATTTCATTTCACGACATTTAATCGCAGAGGGGCTCTGCAGCTCCGTGGAGGACTCAGAGGTGCAAAATTAAGGATGAGCCGTGCTCAGGGATGTGCACGGAGGGCAGACGGGGCTGGAGGGGACAGGGACACACACGCACAGATGCTGCAGGCTGGCTTTTCCCCACATCTGCAGCCCAGCTGTTGGGCCACGGCTCAGCATCGCGCAGCTTTTCCAGCTGAAAAATGTTAATGGCAGGGAGAGGGACACCTCCGTGAGGGAAAGCACAGCTCAGCAGCCACATTCCAGCACCGGGAGAAGCTTTGCATGGCACTGGAGGCATTTGGGGGAATGGACTTGGAGGAAAGCGTCCAACCCTTCCCGGGCCAGACCTCAGGGATGTTCTCAGCCGTGCCAAGCACGCTGTCCCCAGAGAGGGTCACTCAGTCGGGCTGGTATCAATCACCTTGTGATAAGCCCTGTCCCCCATCTGGGCTGTCCCAGTTCCCCTCCTGCCCCTCTCCACCACAATCCCCAGCCCTCCCATTGCACAAGGAGCTCGTTGCTACAACAGGAATTGCAAAAACCCCCGTGGAAACTGCTTGTCTCAGCCAACCCCAAACTTCGCCGTATACGCAGCATAAAATTTAGTTGCTTTAAACTTGCATTTTTTGGCTCGACTCTCCCGGCCACATCCTGAGCCCGAATGGATTGAATTACCGAGCACAAAATAAATTCCATCTGAGCGGGCTGCAGCCCTTGTCTCCCCGAACAAAGGCTGAGGTGTTTGCTTTGCTTTTTTTTTTTCTTGTCTTCTGGAAGAAAACGAGCTGATTTTGTGCATGTGGAGGAAGAGAGGCCGGGGCACTGGGAAGAGCCGTGTTAGCCACGATTCCCTGACACCAGCCAGAGCTGGAGAGACTCCATCCATTGCCTCTGGATCAATCCCAGGGCCGTGGTGTTACTGCCTCCGGCACCCTGCTGGCAAATGCCACCTGATGTGGCAGTGCCACCTCTCTCTGTCCCCTCTCCTTTGGAGCAGGGACCACGCGCCAGGTGCTGAGCAAAAATAGAGGGAAGGAGGACTCTGAGTGTTTGGGAAGCAGGGACAGGGCTGTCCATGGGCTCTGTTTTGTCCTTAAATTAGGCAGGAGAGTGAGGAGGAAGGAGAGGGAAGTAAGGAGGGGTGGCAAAAGAGCTGGAGGGGAGCTGCAAACACCCACGGAGCACCAGCACCCTCTGCCAGGGTGTTGCCCCATCCCTGGGAGTGTCCAAGGCCAGGTTGGATGGGGCTTGGAGCAGCCTGGGATAGTGGAAGGTGTCCCTGCCCATGGCAGGGGGTGGGACTGCATGGGCTTTAAGGTCCCTTCCAACCCAAACCATTCTGGAATTCCGTGATTCTATCCTGCCCCATCCCCTCCCTTGTCTCTCACCCTGGAGAGCTGCCGCTCTGAGTCTCTGAGCCAGACATGGTGCACAAAACCTGGGCAGGGAACAATCCCAATGATCCCAGCACTGCCCAGGCTGGAAGGTGTCGGGATGGGGCAGGAGGGACCTGTCTGGATTCCAGGTATGGAGTGGGGGGATCCACCAGGGCAAACAAAGCTCATCACGCCCCACGTGCATCCCGCTGATTCCCAGACAGACCCAACCCGGGGCAGATTCCGCGGCCAGACGAGAAGGAAAGCAGAGAGGAACCACTGCGGCCCCTCCGCGCTGTCTCCAGCCCGCGGCCGCCTCCGAGGGAATCTCCCGGTGCGGGCGTGGGAAGCGGCTCAGCCGGCTCTGCCTGTCCCTGCAGCCGCTCCACCCCGGAGCCGGCGCTCCCCGGATTGTCCTCTGGCTCGCACGCGCCTGCAGACCCGCTCCGTGCTCTCCTCCGTGGAAAATATCTCATCCAAAGCGCCGCCAGACACCCTGGTCCACGCTGGAATAAACCCACCAGGAGGTGTGACCTCAAAACCCTCCTTAATGAGAAAATCACCCAAAATATGCTTTGGATACCCCCAGTGCTCACCTCACAGCCCAGTTCCAGCCCTGCAGAAGTGCTTTGGGAAAGGAATCTCCGGAAAGTTTTCCTTGGTGAGCCCTAATTTGCTCAGAGGAACCAAAACACTTCGTGATTTGCCCAATTAATTCCCCGCTGGTGGCTCGTGGACCCTTCACCTGCTCAAGGTGAGGGCTGCAGCTGGAGAGGGAAACTGGAGCCGGTGCCTGCACAACATTCCTTGAGGATATTATTTATTGACTTTACTATTGTAGCCCTTTTTGGAGGGAAAATAAAGCCCAGACGGGGTTACCACTGACACCGTGGGGTTTGTGCTTGGTGGCCACGGTTTGATGTCACCCTCCAGCTACCCCTGCTGTCACTGGGCCTTCTCACGGGCTTCCAAAGTCAGCTGGGAATAATGGGACAACAGCTGAGGATGTGGGGATGGTCTTCTAGGATTCATCACATCCTACCTGGCACAGTGAAAGGGCAGGAATCTCCTCAAGGACAGTCTCACCAAAAAGTGACGGATGCCCTGGAGCAGGAACATCCCTTCCAGGCGGGCTGAGCCATCCAACCCCTCTTGCACATCAAGGTGTGACATCCTTGGTGCTGGGGCTGAACCACGTGGAGTGAATCCTTCCTCACGCTTTCTCAGGCTCAGAATTTAATGAGGAGTTAATAACCACTTAATGATTTGCACACACTCCGTGGAGGTGGAGCAGTAATCGCCTGGTTCCTTTATCAAAACCCACATCTGGTCAGGGAAGTTTGGCACGGCCGTGGCTTTGATCCCAGCTCCCTGGGACTCCCACGCCCCAGCGCTGGGTCACCCTTCCCTGGCGTGCCAGGGAATGATGGAGCAGGTCCCAGTGAGCCACCGCCTTTTCCCAAATCATTGTACGGCAGTGACGTCACCACTTCCACAAAATCACAGAGTCACGGGATGGTTTGGGTTGGAAGGGATCTTAAAGTTCATCCAGTGCCACCCCCTGCCATGGCAGGGACACCTTCTACTATCCCAGGCTGCTCCAAGCCCCGTCCAACCTGGCCCTGGACACTGCCAGGGATCCAGGGGCAGCCACAGCTGCTCTGGGCACCCTGTGCCAGGGCCTCCCCATCCTCACAGCCAGGAATTCCTTCCCAATATCCCATCTATCCCTGCCCTCTGGCAGTGGGAAGCCATTCCCTGGGTCCTGTCCCTCCATCCCTTGTCCCCAGTCCCTCTCCAGCTCTCCTGGAGCCCCTTTAGGCCCTGCAAGGGGCTCTGAGCTCTCCCTGGAGCCTTCTCTTCTCCAGGTGAGCATTCCCAGCTCTCCCAGCCTGGCTCCACTGGAAATGGTGCTCCAGCCCTTGGAACATCTCCATGGAGATCTCCTGCAGTCAGGCTGCTCAAGCCCCTCTGTGGTGAGCAGGTAAGGCTGGAGAGGGGATGTCTGTGAGAGAAAAATATTTCAAATAGCAGAGGATCCCCTCCTGCTCCTGCTCCATGGAATCTCCTTTTCCAAGCAGTGGAATCCCGTCCTTTGAAAGCCCGGCAGGGCTGTTATTACAGTAAATGAGTTTGCAAACAAGGACGAGAAAAACAAACAAACCCCAGGGCCAGCCCTCCCGCTCGTTGTGGAGAGAAGGAAAACATCCACTCGCTGTGGCCTGTGGCCTCCATCCCAACTCCCCCCAAGCCCACACCCAGCCGGGATGCAGCATTCCCGAAACTCCAGCTTTCCCAGACGCCTCGCTGCCATGACCCCATCCCGAAATCCGTCAGCGCTGGGAGCAGGGCTGTGCTTGCTCCATGCCTGGTGTCCTGCAGGGCTGGCGTGGGGCGAGCTCCAGCTCAGCGGTGGGATGGGCAAATCCTCCATGGAAGCGGAGGAAGGAAGAGGGACCTTCTCAACAGAGGAGGTTTCCAAAAACATCAACGCAATCTAACACCCACTGCCATCCCAGTCTGAGGCAAAATTTTGGGATAGAACGGGAAAGCTCACCCACCGAAAATGGGGTTCTCCTCTAGGGAGAGGCGGTCTGGGGTCTCCTCTGGCCCCACAGCCACGGGACAGGTTTGTTGTCCCTAGTGCTTGGCTTTTCCCCGGTCCCAGCAGCGGGCACAGCACAAGGCTGGGATGCGCCCCAGGAGTCCGGGAGCTGGGAAGCTCCAGAGGAATCTTCTGGCAGCCCCAGCAGGAGGAAGTGAGGGAGCAGGCCAGCTGCAGACACATTCCGAGCACACAAAAGCATCCGCCTGACCCCTCATTATCCACGTCTGAGGAGCTGGTGCATATTAAAATAATCCCTTCAAAGAGACCGGGGGAGACGAGTGCTGAAGTATTGATGAGCCGAGCTGGCACAGGGATTGATCTTGATGGGTTTGTGAATTTTATTAAGAACTTTAGAGAGGACACCCAGCACACAAACACATCCCCCCCTCGCCGGGCTCCGAGGGCTCCCCATCCCAGGATGAGGCAAAGGTCCCCTCATCTGACCCCAGGCTGGCTCTGCCTCATCTGGTGCTCTCAGAGCCTTGGAAACAGAGGAACAAACAAGAGATAAGGGCAGAATTTGATGCTGCAGATAAACAACAACTAAAATCAGAGGGAAAAAAGCAAAGCCTCGAATGAGATTCCAGCTCTGCCTCCTCCGGGCTTTCTCATGCAACACCATGGAAATCCCCCACATTCCCATCTTTATGTCTCTTCTCCTCCTAAAGCCAGGGCAACCTTTGCTCCAGCAGAGCATCTCAGCACCCAGGAGAGGCTCTCGCCACTCCTGATGGAAAAGTTTCTTCTCCCAGAGGGTGCTGGGCACTCCCCAGGGAATGGGCACAGCCCCGAGGCTGCCAGAGCTCCAGGAGCGTTGGGACAGCGCTGCCAGGGATGCCCAGGGTGGGGTTGTTGGGGTGTCTGGGCAGGGCCTGGAGCTGGGCTGGATGATCCCTGTGGGTCCCTCCAGCTCAGGATATTCTACATTCCATAATTCTGTGATTCTATGACCCCGACCTGGCACAGCTCTGCTCTGCTCTCCTCCAGAATTCCTGTCCTGATACAGATCAGAGAATTTTCAGGACTCTGCCATGAAACTTGCTGTGTCTTGTCTCCAGACTTGTCTCTGCTCCCCTGGCTGGGCTTTACAGGGAAATCAGATGGATATCAACAGGGGTTTAAAGTGACCCCCAGTGCCTCCTGCAGACAAGGCAGGGTTTGGTGGGGGGTGCTTTGCCCAGTCCCACAACTCCTGGGCACTGACAAATATCACTGAAACCACTGAAAACTTCAGCACAAGCCCAAATCATCTTCACGTGCCCAGTTTAGGGGCAGAGAGGGAACAGTTGCAGGAATCGCTCAGGAATTCGGAGTTGGATCTCCCCTCCTTGCCCTCCTGCCCTCACCATCGACTCCTCTTTCTCCAAGCAAACACTGCCCAGGCCCGTGGGACCTCCCCATCCCCACATTTGGGAGAACAAGGAGGCAAAGAAATAAATATCCATTCTTTCCATGATCTCTTCAGTGCCTGGACTGTCCTTTTCTCCCGCTCTTTTTGTTCCAAGTCACATCTCCAGCTCACTCGGTTCCTCGGGAGCAAAGCTCTTCCAGCAAAGCCATGCCTGATTTCCATGTGGAAGCACCGTAGGACACCCCAGTGCCCCCCAGCTCCCCCCAGAGCTGCAGCCCCCCCAGTTAGCAGTGACCGGGTCCCCTTCCAGCCCCTTACCCAACCTCCGATCCCTGCCCTTGTAAATCCTGGGAACGCACACGGGGAGCAACTGGAACAGCGTCATCTGGGGCTGCTCTGACTCACCGCGGACAGACCCAAAATATGGGAACAGCCCAAAAACACCGGGAGCAGTGATTTACAGCCTGGCTGCTGCTTGCTGCCAGCTCCAAGGTGACACTGTCTGTGGAGGGAGGAAATTTATCGGGCCAGAGCTCTTTCCTCCCACACCAGGGCTGTCCCGGGGGTGACACCAAGGTGTGCTCCCAGGAAGGCTGGATCCAGCCTGCCAGGGCTGGAAGGGACCTGAAAGACCACCCAGTCCCACCCCTGCCATGGGCAGGGACACCTTCCACTGTCCCAGGCTGCTCCAAGCCCTGTCCAGCCTGGCCTTGGGCACTTCCAGGGATCCAGGGGCAGCCACAGCTTCTCTGGGCGCCCTGTGCCAGGGCCTCCCCACTCTCCCAGCCAGGAATTCCTTCCCAAGATCCCATCTAGCCCTGCCCTCTGGCAGTGGGAAGCCATTCCCTGGGTCCTGTCCCTCCATGCCTTGTCCCCAGTCCCTCTCCAGCTCTCCTGGAGCCCCTTGAGGCCCTGCAAGGGGCTCTGAGCTCTCCCTGGAGCCTTCCCTTCTCCAGGTGAACACCCCCAGCTCTCCCAGCCTGGTTCCAGAGCAGAGGGGCTCCAGCCCTTGGAGCAGCTCCATGACCCTTCCTGGACTCATCCCAGCAGTTCCCTGCCCTTTGTAGGATGCCATGAAGCCTGTGATGCATCACACACAGCTCACGGCCACAGGCTCTCAGCTCTCAGCAGGGTGTTACCTTCCCAGACGTGGTTTCCTCTTCCCTTCCATGACTCCGTGACTCTTCTCCTGGGCTGCATTTGAACCCCTCAGCCCCGGGGCCATGGATTATGCAGTGATTCAGATCCCAGGATCGGGACTCAGAGGGAAATTTGCAATTCAGAGTAGCTCCGAGACTCAGTGAGAGTCTCAAATGGGCAAGTGGGAGAGGGTAAAACCCAAGACAGGGCATCAGTGACAGGGACAAACACAACTTTGAGTGTTCAGCCAGTTGGATCCAGAGCAGTGACACCACCAGAGCTTCAGCCCCCGCCATTCCCACCAGGAATTCACCTCCACGGGGGACGCGGGTGCCCCATGGGATGCTGCAGAGCTGGAGAGGACGTGCAAGGGTGGGAGACCTTTTCTTAGATCAAGCTCCAACCCCACTGAGAATCCCGTGGGGCTGGGGGGTCAGAGTCAGCAGGACTCGCAGGAAAACCTTCCGGGCAAAGCCAAGCTCCAGGAGCTCCATCTGGCAGCGCTTTTTGGGTTTACTGATGAAGGTCTGCAGGTGGGAGAAGATCCCCGCCAAGTGCTGCTTCCTCAGCCTTGAAGAAAATAATTGCCAGAGCGAGCAGCTGACACAGGACAAATTAATTTGGGAGATAAAGTACAAGGGGTGAGCTCTAATGAGGTGAGGAGGAGGAGGGTCAAGTGTTGACTCCCTCAAGGGTGAGGGATGTGACAAATGGAGGGAGCTGAGGTGGGGTTTCACCCAAAAAGGAGCAGTGACAAGTTGGTCACGAAGAGCAAAGGAGAAACAAGATGGGAGGCTCCAAAACCCAGAATTTCTCGTGGGTTTGGGTGGGGGTTTTTGTAAGGCAGATGAAGAAAAAAAAACAAATCATAAAAGAGAAATCTTTCAACCCATTTTTATGCACTGCTGCAGCATCACATGTGCCACGGGAGAGCCCTGGGATGCAGAGCAGCTGTGGGACGTGCTGCTGTCACCCTCTGGGCACCGAGCCTGAAGCTCAGCCCCAGAGCCCCACAGGAAAACCTGGAAAAGCAGCGGAGCGCTCATCCTGGGGAGCATCAGAGGAGGCAACAGATGGTGAACCTTCCTGTGGGATAAATATTGCAGGAGAGCCTGGATTTGCCTGCGAGGGTGCCTCTCCACAGGCAGGGAGCACGGCTGAGGGCAGCAGTGCACGTGTGGTTTGGGAATGGCCGTGGAACAAAGGTGGAGAGGCCGGGAACACCGGGATGAGCTCCCGGCAGAGCCCAGCCTTGAACAGCCGGTTCTGGTGGTGATGGCGCTCCAAGGAACACAAAAAATTTGGGAATGAGGTCGGGATGTGCTGGTTTGCAGCTGTCCCAAGCAGACAGGGAGAACAGCAGCCGTTAGTTCCCAGCAGCTGGCAGGACACCGATTCTTATGGAATCATGGAATTGTTGAGGTTGGGAAAGCACTTCAAGGTCGTTGAGTCCAACCATCCCCCAGCACTGCCAGGGCCACCACTGCCCCGTGTCCCCAAGTGCCACATCCACATGGATTTTAAATCCCTCCAGGGATGGGGACTGGATTTAAATGGGATTTAAAACTCCACCACTGCCCTGGGCAGCTGTGCCAGGGCTGGACAACTCTTTCCACGAAGGAATTTTCCCTAATATCCTTCCCTGGTGTAGCTTAAGACTTTTTCCTCTTGTCCTATCCCTGTTCCCTGGGAGCAGAGCCCGACCTCGCTCCACCCTCCTGTCAGGGAGTTGTGGAGAGTCAAAAAGTCCCCCCTGAGCCTCCTTTTCTCCAGACTAAACCACTCCAATGGCTTTGACCAGCCCAAGACGACCTTGAGTAGCATCACCTGGAGGAAAACTCTCAGGTGACGTTGTTCCAGTTTCCTTCCCAGCAAGGTCTGCTCCCATCTGTCTCCCCAAATGCTCCCGGGACCTGCTCGGAGGGGCTGGGGATCATTTTGGGTTCCCTGCTCTCCTGAGAGGCTTCCTGAGGAGCAGGATCATGGATCCAGGTCTGCACTGGGGACGCTCATCCCGGTACAAACGCAGAAGAGGCGCCCGAGAGGTTTCAGCAGGAGCACGTTTGTGCCAAATCCTTGGGAAAAGCCCTGGAACTCAGGGAACAGGGGCGTTTTGGCTCCCAGCACCACCTGGACAAGAGCTTCCCAGCGAAGGAGTGACTGCAGCGAAGCCAAGCCATGGGAGGGGGCTGGAAGCTGCCCACTCTGCCAACCTGCTGCCAAGGATTCCGGGCCAGGACGGATTTTTCTCCCTGTCGGAGCCAAGTGATCCCGATCTTCCCTTGATAAACGGGGCTGGATCCAACAGGCAAAGAAAATGAGCTGGCAAAAGCCAGGCCCCGTGAGCCCGCAGCGCTCGTTCCAACAGCACAACAACGGGTGTGGGATTTGGGGGGAATTAAGGACCCAGCAGGGACAATCCCTGCTCTGTGACACCCATGAGGTCTGTTAAGGCCACACCTACCGGCAGGACTCTCGTGGGAGGAGGTGGTGATGAGATAAGAGGCCGAGGTTGGCAAGCTCTGCTGGTTCATTGTGGGCTCGGTGGTCTTCAAGGTCTTTTCCAGCCTTAACCATTCCGTGGTTCTCCAGCTGCTTTCCGAAACAAGGAAATTTCCAAGCGTGGTCGCTTTGGTCCAATAAATAAAATAAATTTTGAAATAAAGCAATCCAGCACTAGTCTGGTTTAAATGTATGAGCCCTGACAGTGCTAATCNGTCTTTTCCAGCCTTAACCATTCCGTGGTTCTCCAGCTGCTTTCCGAAACAAGGAAATTTCCAAGCGTGGTCGCTTTGGTCCAATAAATAAAATAAATTTTGAAATAAAGCAATCCAGCACTAGTCTGGTTTAAATGTATGAGCCCTGACAGTGCTAATCACAAATGGGATTATTCCAAAGCTCCCCCATGTATCAGGGAAGTGAAACCGCAGAAATTGGCAACCCTTGGGCATTCTTCTTTTCCACCTGCCATTAAATCAATTTAAAGTTCCCATCTCAATCTATCAGAATTAATTATGTGCTTTCAGGCAGCAATTACTGGAAGAAGTCCTTCGTTTTGGGATTGTTCCATCTCCAGTGCCCACAGCAGGAGGGGGATGCAGGGACCAGGGTGTTGGGGGGTGGATTCTGCATCACTCTGGGGNGTGACAAGTTGGTCACGAAGAGCAAAGGAGAAACAAGATGGGAGGCTCCAAAACCCAGAATTTCTCGTGGGTTTGGGTGGGGGTTTTTGTAAGGCAGATGAAGAAAAAAAAACAAATCATAAAAGAGAAATCTTTCAACCCATTTTTATGCACTGCTGCAGCATCACATGTGCCACGGGAGAGCCCTGGGATGCAGAGCAGCTGTGGGACGTGCTGCTGTCACCCTCTGGGCGGGCAGCCTGAAGCTCAGCCCCACAGGAAAACCTGGAAAAGCAGCGGAGCGCTCATCCTGGGGAGCATCAGAGGAGGCAACAGATGGTGAACCTTCCTGTGGGATAAATATTGCAGGAGAGCCTGGATTTGCCTGCGAGGGTGCCTCTCCACAGGCGGGGAGCACAGCTGAGGGCAGCAGTGCACGTGTGGTTTGGGAATGGCCGTGGAACAAAGGTGGAGAGGCCGGGAACACCGGGATGAGCTCCCGGCAGAGCCCAGCCTTGAACAGCCGGTTCTGGTGGTGATGGCGCTCCAAGGAACACAAAAAATTTGGGAATGAGGTCGGGATGTGCTGGTTTGCAGCTGTCCCAAGCAGACAGGGAGAACAGCAGCCGTTAGTTCCCAGCAGCTGGCAGGACACCGATTCTTATGGAATCATGGAATTGTTGAGGTTGGGAAAGCACTTCAAGGTCGTTGAGTCCAACCATCCCCCAGCACTGCCAGGGCCACCACTGCCCCGTGTCCCCAAGTGCCACATCCACATGGATTTTAAATCCCTCCAGGGATGGGGACTGGATTTAAATGGGATTTAAAACTCCACCACTGCCCTGGGCAGCTGTGCCAGGGCTGGACAACTCTTTCCACGAAGGAATTTTCCCTAATATCCTTCCCTGGTGTAGCTTAAGACTTTTTCCTCTTGTCCTATCCCTGTTCCCTGGGAGCAGAGCCCGACCTCGCTCCACCCTCCTGTCAGGGAGTTGTGGAGAGTCAAAAAGTCCCCCCTGAGCCTCCTTTTCTCCAGACTAAACCACTCCAATGGCTTTGACCAGCCCAAGACGACCTTGAGTAGCATCACCTGGAGGAAAACTCTCAGGTGACGTTGTTCCAGTTTCCTTCCCAGCAAGGTCTGCTCCCATCTGTCTCCCCAAATGCTCCCGGGACCTGCTCGGAGGGGCTGGGGATCATTTTGGGTTCCCTGCTCTCCTGAGAGGCTTCCTGAGGAGCAGGATCATGGATCCAGGTCTGCACTGGGGACGCTCATCCCGGTACAAACGCAGAAGAGGCGCCCGAGAGGTTTCAGCAGGAGCACGTTTGTGCCAAATCCTTGGGAAAAGCCCTGGAACTCAGGGAACAGGGGCGTTTTGGCTCCCAGCACCACCTGGACAAGAGCTTCCCAGCGAAGGAGTGACTGCAGCGAAGCCAAGCCATGGGAGGGGGCTGGAAGCTGCCCACTCTGCCAACCTGCTGCCAAGGATTCCGGGCCAGGACGGATTTTTCTCCCTGTCGGAGCCAAGTGATCCCGATCTTCCCTTGATAAACGGGGCTGGATCCAACAGGCAAAGAAAATGAGCTGGCAAAAGCCAGGCCCCGTGAGCCCGCAGCGCTCGTTCCAACAGCACAACAACGGGTGTGGGATTTGGGGGGAATTAAGGACCCAGCAGGGACAATCCCTGCTCTGTGACACCCATGAGGTCTGTTAAGGCCACACCTACCGGCAGGACTCTCGTGGGAGGAGGTGGTGATGAGATAAGAGGCCGAGGTTGGCAAGCTCTGCTGGTTCATTGTGGGCTCGGTGGTCTTCAAGGTCTTTTCCAGCCTTAACCATTCCGTGGTTCTCCAGCTGCTTTCCGAAACAAGGAAATTTCCAAGCGTGGTCGCTTTGGTCCAATAAATAAAATAAATTTTAAAATAAAGCAATCCGGCACTAGTCTGGTTTAAATGTACGAGCCCTGACAGTGCTAATGACAAATGGGATTATTCCAAAGCTCCCCCATGTATCAGGGAAGTGAAACCGCAGAAATTGGCAACCCTTGGGCATTCTTCTTTTCCACCTGCCATTAAATCAATTTAAAGTTCCCATCTCAATCTATCAGAATTAATTATGTGTTTTCAGGCAGCAATTACTGGAAGAAGTCCTTCATTTTGGGATTGTTCCATCTCCAGTGCCCACAGCAGGAGGGGGATGCAGGGACCAGGGTGTTGGGGGGTGGATTCTGCATCACTCTGGGGCTGCTTCTGCTCTGGAAGGTCTGAAGGTGCTCCTGGACTCTGCCCAAAACAGGGCATGAGCGTCTCTCATCCTCGGCAGGAAAGGACTGGAGTATTCCAGCTGGAAGGGACCTGTCACAATTACCAAGTCCAACAGCTTGATCACCTCAGGGCTGACCAAAAGTTAATCACTGAGGGAACTGTGCCTCTTAAACATCCCTGGAAGTGTTCCAGGTCACACTGGATGGAGCTTGGAGACGCCCGGTCTCGTGGAAGGTGGAATGGGATGGGTTTTTAAGGTCCCTTCCAACCCAAACCACTCTGTGATCCCATGGAACCCTGACAGGCTCATTGAGGAGCTCTCTGGGCAGCCTGTTCTCCAGCAGGAGCGGAGTCATTCCTGCCCAGAAAAAGTCCATTCCTGGTGCACTTCCAGCCCTTGTCATGTGCTTTGGGGTTTTTGTTGGGTTGGCTTTTTTTTTTTTCCTCCTGCCTATTTTTTTTTTTTTTAAACAACCAAGTTTGGAAAGACGCAGGAAATAAAAACAAGAAATTGCTGACAAGTGTCCCACTGTAATTGAGTGAGAACACAGAGCTCAGCTCTACAGATTCCCAGAAATACAGTCCAGATGTGGCTCTCCACGGTGGCTCAGCCAAACCACAGAGCCCTGAAATGACATCCCCGGGACTGGGAAACTCCCCCAGCGCCCCTTCCAGCCACACACCGCCGCAGCTGGTGCCCAAAAAACGCCCAGCCCAAGGTTTGGGAAAACACAGAGCTGGCAGCAGAGCCTGGAGAGGCCCTGCCAGTCCCCAGCGCTGAACGTCTGCAGCAGGAATCATGGAATCGTGGAATCATGGAATTGTAGAATGGTTTGGGTTGGAAGGGACCTTAAAGGTCACCCCATCCCACCCCCTGCCATGGGCAGGGACACCTTCCACTGTCCCAGGCTGCTCCAAGCCCCATCCAGCCTGGCCTTGGACACTTCCAGGGATCCAGGGGCAGCCACAGCTTCTCTGGGAATTCTATTTCAGCCCCTCCCCACCCTCACAGGGAAGGATTCCTTGCACTGCTCTTCCGTGGCAGAGAGACAGTTCTGGTGGCCCAGGCTGTGTCCCAGCACTGGTGCTTTGCCTCTCAGCCCCACAGCATGAAAATGGGGAGGGGGAAATTGTCCCCATGGGGCGTCACAGCCCCCGAGTGCCCTTTGGTCTGTGCTGCTGCTGGGGCTCATCTCAGCAGGATTTAACTGAAATGGGAACTCTGCTCTTCCCAGACGGATGGGAGGGGTGTCCACTGACCCATCTGAGTGGCTTTTTAAGCTGTAAGAAATCCAGGTGTGGGGTGTCTGGGCAGCCAGAGCAGAGCCGTGCAGCGCAGGGTGATGGTTTTGCTTCCAAATTAAATCGTGGAAGAGCATCCACTGGTTTCGGGAAGTTTTTCTCCCAAGGTGGTTCACCGAGCACGGCGAGGAAAGGGGAAAATCCCACTACACCCCATAAAGGAGGAGAGAAACGCCACAAAGGAGCTCCAGATCCGCCGTGGGCCGGCGCGAAGATCGTGGATGTGCAGAGGGATCTGCTTGCGGAAAACACCGGGGTCGGGCAAGGCTGGGCAGATCCCGTTGGTGAAAGGACCGTGTGTCCCCAGCGTGGGATTTGCACCGCCCTGATGGTGTTTGCAGAGCCAGCCCAGCTGCGCTGCTCGGCCACCTGCTCTGCGGCAGAGGGCAGGGAGGGAATTCGTCCCCCCCTAACCTCGGGGTTGTGCTCTTCGTGCTCAGCACCGGAGAAGAAAACAAAGGCTGCGATCTGAGGAGGCTGCATCCACGTCCCCACCTCCGTACGGGGCTCCAGGGCAGAGCACGGCCTGGCTGCTGGGATTTCAGGGCCTGAGGGATGGCTGCAGCCCCGCCGTGCTGCTGCAACCCTCCCGAAGGGGGTCAGACACCCTGGGTGCCGCTGAGGACTTTAATTTGGAGTGTTTGGCCATAAATAACCCAGCACTGTCCGGGTGTCCCAGCTGTGGCCTGTACATCCCGTGCCATCCCCCGTGCCCTCAGCACGGGCAGTGGCTGGAGAGCTCGGCCTGGTGTAAAGGATAACCAGGAGGTGCTGCCAGGACAGAACTTTCCCGCGTGGAAAAGCTGGAAACAAGACTCCCCGGAGCAGGTATCAACCCCGCTGTGCCCTTTTCCCCATCCATGTGCCCGTGCACCCACAACCCTTCCTCCCTCACGGCCGCGGTCAGTGCCTGCTCCCATCCCAGGCCCCAGCTGTGTCCTGGGGAAAGGTCAGTTCCAGCAGCTGCCCCTGCAATGTGACCAAAAATGATCCTCTGCAGTCGATGTGTTCCCACTTTCCCGTGGTTTGCAGGCAGCTGCTGGATTTAAGCGAGGCAGAGGGGGTCATGTTTTCAAGCTCAGGTGTGTGCACAGGTAAGAAATCTGGGCTTTGTGTGGATCCAGTGAGTTTGCTCCCAGTATCCCCGGCCCAGGAAGGACGTGCAGCTGTTGGAGCAAGTCCAGACGAGGCCACCAAGTTGATTAGAGGGATGGAGCACCTCTGCTGGAATGAGATGGTGTTTAAGGTGCCTTCCAAACCAAACCATCCCACGATTCTATGACCAGACTTTGCCCACACCAGGACTCCGGGAAGGTGGATGGTTGCTCCTGGAAGCCCAGCACCAGGCTAACACTGGGCCATCAGGCAAGGGTAGTCCAGGGAACCCCAGTTTACCCATTTCTAACACGGCATGCACTCCTCTCCACCTGCCCTGGCAGGTACAGGGATGCCTGTTTGATTCTCAAAGTTTCCACAACCTCTTTCTCCGGGAAGACCCGCAGCTCTCTGCTAAGTAGAAGTTCCCAAACCAACAGCAAGGTCTGTGGGTAAAGCCACCCCAGTCAGAGCCAAATCCCTTCCCTGCAGTGCTGCACGCAGTTCCCAGGGGCTCCTTCCCTGCTCTTCACTCAAGGAAAACCTCCTGCCACCATTATTCCCATTCTTCTGGCTGAAAGACTTGTCTCCCTGTACAGCAGAGAAGATTTATTCCCTATAGTCCGTGGGAGAGATTATCTCCAGCTGCTGTTATTCCCTTATCAATAATTCACCGTGCAGCCACACTCCGGCTCATTCCCAACTGCACGAGCAGCCGGGAGCGATCCCGGCTCCTCGGATATTGCTGATTCTCTCAGCGGAGCAGAGCACCACAAATGAGTCACATCCTCTGGAATCTTCTCCTTCCAGCCTCCCGTGGAGGGGAGCAGCTCCACGGAAGGGCTGCGAGCCCGTGGCGTCGAAATAAGTAAATAAAGGGGAGATAATTAAACTCCATATTTCAGTCTTGGAAGAGGAGCTCAGAAAAAGGGACTCTTCATCTGGAAAATCCAATACAGTGAGGTGATTAAAGGGGAAAAGCAGACATGGAACTGCCTGTGAATACAGAGCACATGCCGAAGCCTTGATCAAGACTCCCCCGTCAGAAGGACGAGCTCATTGCCCTTCCCATTTATCTCCCGCAGGATAACAAGTGTGGTGCACAGGGCTCGGGATTGGAACGGCACCGTTTCACTGGATTCATTTATCCCACACAGTGCACAGCACAAATGCCTCATTTCCCCCCGGAGAGACGAGCGTCGGGATCGTCGGGATCCGCGACCCGGCCTCGGCACCGCCAGCCTCCCACCCATCGCTGATTGCAACCGCACCATTAGGGAGATTTACGGCTCTGAGGATGCACGGGTGTCATCCGTGACTAAATCAGGCACTGGGTGGGAGAGGAAAGATGATCTCCCCCTCCCCAGTTGTCACTGGGAAGCTCCAAAGCCACAGCTTGGATGAGCCATCTCGGATGTCCGAGACATCTGTGCAGTCACTGACGGAGCCTTTAATCTTCCAGGCTGGCTTTGCTCCGGAACACCCTGTCAGGGAGCCAAGCCAAGCAGCACTTGAGTGCCCTTTGATCCTGCCAGGTGGATCGGTCTCCCAGGGATTTCTTGGCACACGGAACAGATGCCTCCCGTTTCTCTCTTTCCCTGCACGTTTAAATGCATTGCACCACAAACCACAGGATCCCAGAGCGGTTTGGGTTGGAAAGGACATTAAATCCCATCCCATCCCACCCCCTGCCATGGGCAGGGACACCTTCCACTGTCCCAGGTGGCTCCAAGCCCCGTCCAACCTGGCCTTGGGCACTGCCAGTGGTCCAGGGGCAGCCACAGCTTCTCTGGGCACCCTGTGCCAGGGCCTCCCCGCCCTCCCAGCCAGGAATTCCTTCCCAATATCCCATCCATCCCTGCCCTCTGGCAGTGAGAAGCCATTCCCTGTGTCCTGTCACTCTGTGGGACAGCAGGATGCTCTCCAGGGTGGTTTGAGCAAGGCAGAGGACAAGTGGTAGGAATATAGAAGTTTGGAGAAGGCCAGAGCCACCAGCAGTGGGTGAAGCTGAAGAAACAAAACCCGAAAGGTTGGATTTCATCTCTCCTAAAGGGGCTATAAGAGACCTGGAGAGGGGCTTCGGACAGGAGCGGCAGGATGAGGGGGAACGTTCTTAAGCTAAAGGAAGATGGATTTCAACCGGCTGTTAGGAAGAAACTCCTAAGAAATTAAAGTGCCCAGCAGGGAGTTGGCTCCAGCAGCTTATCCTGAGCCTCCATTTATCGCTGGGCTCGGACACGCTCGGACAGGCTCATCCAGGAGGAGATGCTGCCGTCCCCAGTACACTGAAGGAGATGACAGCAGCTCCGAGCTAATGGATAAGGCTAAAGACAGTGTGACCAACGGGATGAATCAATCAGAGCTGTGCAGCTTCGGGAGAAGAGAGAAGGGGAAAATAAAAATCAAGGCTTAGAGCTTTTAGCCCCTGGATGCAAAGGAAAGGCAGGTCTGGGGCTCTCAACATAAAAATGAGTCCAGGAGAGGCCACGGAGCTGCCCCAAGGGCTGGAGCCCCTCTGCTCTGGAGCCAGGCTGGGAGAGCTGGGGGTGTTCACCTGGAGAAGGGAAGGCTCCAGGGAGAGCTCAGAGCCCCTTGCAGGGCCTAAAGGGGCTCCAGGAGAGCTGGAGAGGGACTGGGGACAAGGGCTGGAGGGACAGGACACAGGGAATGGCTTCCCACTGCCAGAGGGCAGGGATGGATGGGATCTTGGGAAGGAATTCCGGGCTGGGAGGGTGGAGAGGCCCTGGCACAGGGTGCCCAGAGAAGCTGTGGCTGCCCCTGGATCCCTGGAAATGTCCCAGGCCAGGTTGGATGGGGTTTGGAACAATCTGAGATAGTGGGAGGTGTCCCTGCCCATGGCAGGGGTGGAATGGGATGGGCTTTAAGATCCCCTCCAACCCAACCATTCCATGATTCTATGGACACCGATGTGGCTCCTGTCCTTGCACTGTGTTTTATCCTCAGCCTGGAGGATTTAACAGCCTGGCCAGGCAGCATCCCAAAAACCCTGAACGCAGCAGATCTCTCCCCGCTGCATGCCCATGGAATCCTCAGCGAGGCCTTTCCCAGAGGCTGGATGCAATGGGCTTCTCCCAGCTCCTCCTGCCCCTCCTGCATCCGAGGGCCACAAGGATGCAGCTCTGTGGATGCTGGACTCAGGAACGGGGTTCACCAGCGACACCTGGGTGCCTTCAAAATGTGCCTTCAAAAACCAAAATAAAATGTAAAAAAAATTTAAATCGCTCAGTTAAATCAACTAAACACATCTAAAACCCCGAAATGATCCCGCTTAAACACAGCAACCACCTCTCCTGAGCACAGCTCTCACCCCAGGGAGGGAGAAGTGCCAGAAGTCACCTCGGAATCGCAGTCGATTCTCGGTGGAAGGAATTCAGCTGCTCTGCTGATAAGCAGCCGTATAAATCTCTAAGCTGGAGAGGTAGATCATTAAGGGGAAATGTTTAGAGAAATTAAATCCTTTTTTGCTGCTTCTTATGCTAATGGGGAAAAGCAAGCTGATTTGCAGGAGGACAGCATTTAGCAAAATCAAATTCATCAACGTCCCCATCTGTTCCCGTGCTCGTGCTGACTTCGTCGAAAATCAGCTTTCCTTCAACCAACACCCGCGTCACTTGGAGCCAGTTCTGGGCAGATTTGTAAATAAACCACTTCTGCAAAGCCAGCCAGGCAAAAAAACACAGGGGAAAGGCCTGATAAATAGAAATACATGTTGGGGTTGAAGGGATTGAGGAGGTGGCCAAGAGACTAAAGGGACAGGGAATGACAAATCAGCCCAGCTGGGAAAACAACCCAGAGGCCAGTGGAGGGTTAATGATGCCAGACAGGAGAAATCTCCAAAACGGGATCCTGCATCTCTGCCTCAGCTGCTGTTGTTGCTCCTGGATGAAGCAGGATCTGGAAGGAGCTCCACGCCGGAGCTGCTCTGTGTGCAGGGACCAGCAAGCTCCTCCTGCAGCTCGTGGGGGTCTGGAAAGCTCTCCTAAAAATGTCACAGAATCATGGAGGAGAATCACGGAGTGTCCTGAGCTGGAAGGGACCCACAAGGATCACCGAGTCCAGCTCCGTGTCCTCATGTGTGGTATGGGGAGCAACACCAAACTGGTTTGTGACGCTGTTGTGCCTGTTCTGGAGCAAACAGAATCAATACAGGGAATTTATGCCAAAGACACTGTGGAGAAAGTCTGACCTCAAAACTCAGCAATGAGGGATTTCAGAGCCTTAGAACTGTGGGGTTGGAAGGGACCTTAAAAATCACCCCATCCCACCCCTGCCATGGGTAGGGACACCTTCCACTAGCCCAGGCTGCTCCAAGCCCCATCCAGCCTGGCCTTGGACACTTCCAGGGGTCCAGGGGCAGCCACAGCTTCTCTGGGCACCCTGTGCCAGGGCCTCACCTCCCTCACAGGGAAGAATTCCTTCCCAATAAACAACCTACATCTACCCTTTTCCAGTTTCAAGTCATTCCCCCTTGTCCTGTCCCTCCATCCCTTGTCCCAAGTCCCTCTCCAGCTCTCTTGGAGCCCCTTTAGGCACTGGAAGGGGTTTTAAGGTCTCCCTGGATCCTTCCCTTCTCCAGGCTGAACACCAAACTTAAGTACCAAGGCCGCTTTCCCATCTTCTCCTTCCAGGGCAGGATTATTCCGTGCGCTCCCAACATTCCATTTATTTGGCAACGTGACCCACGCAGGCATTTTCTGGAGCATTTCCAGCAGTGGGAATTCCAGGTCCAAGGTGGGCACGTCCCCACGGATCACACCTGTCCCACGGCACAGGCGGGGTGGCATCGGGTTGTTGTGCTCCCCCAGGACACCCAGCAGCACAGCCCAGCCCTGCTGGCAGCTCCGGCGGGGATCCCGCCGGGACACGCACGCCAGGCGTGGGCACCGAGCGGATTTGGCTCCCGGCGCCGCGGCAAACGGAGGGGAAAAATCCCTGACGTGCTGCCCTGAAGAGAAAACTGGTTTTTATGTGCATTCACAGGGCAGAAAATGCAGAGATCTGCAGCTGCAGCACGGGCAGAGCCCCGGGGCAGCACTGGGCTCTGCTCACCACCTGCCCATTCCGGAGCCTTCCTTCCCCTCCGAGCCCTGCACAGCCGCAGAATTCCAGCGAGGAGCACACGCAGAGGAGCCCAGCTCTCCCCGTAGCAGCCAAAATGCTGCTCCTACCCTGGAATTCCCCCATCTCCTGCCCCACAGAGCCAGCACCAGCAGCCTGCTGCCTTCCCAGGCTCCCTTCTCTGCTGGCTCCCTCTTCCTGGCCCGGCACGATACTCAGTGGGAAAAGTCAGGAAGAGCAGGACAGAGCTAGGCAAGGGCAATCCCGGCAGGTTCTGGGGGTACACCTGTGTACGACCTGCCATGGAAGACAGCGTGCTCTGGACAGCTTCCATGGAATCGTGGAATTGTTGAGGTTGGAAAAGCCCTCTGAGACCACGGAGTCCAACCGTTCCCCCAGCACTGCCAGGGCCACCACTGCCCCGTGTCCCCAAGTGCCACATCCACACAGCTTTTAAATCCGTCTTGGGATGGGGACTGTCAGCCTGTGCCAGGGCTGGACAGCCCTTTCCATGAAGAAATTTTCCTCAATATCCAAACTTGACCCTCCCCTGGCACAGCCTGAGGCCGTCTCCTCTCGTCCTGTCCCTGTTCCCTGGGAGCAGAGCCTGAATCCCACCTGGCTGCCCCCTCTTGTCAGGGAGTTGTGCAGAGCAATAAAATCTCCCCTCAGCCTCCCAGTGTTTCATTGTTCATTCCAAGGCCTGGAAGTCCAAGCGATGATCTCAATCTCCACAAAATAAATCCATCTGTGGAAAGCATAAAGGAGGAGCTGGAGATTTCCCCGTGCTGTCGTTACCTCAGCCAAGCCCCATCCCGCTGCCAGGTGCCTTCCTGCTGCACTTCCTCTGGCTCAGCCTTAATTATTCATTTCCTGACATCCTTCCATTCAGAAAGGTCTCACCGATCCATGAAAACTGCTTTTTTCCATTTGTTTGGTCCATGCCACCGTAGGCATCCACAGGGTAGGATGACACAGCTGGAAATATTTACATTTCCTGCTTTTACCACCCTCTTTGAAGCCATGAATTAACTTCAGGTGTCTCTGTGGAAGTGAGAATTCCTTCAGGGAAGCACAGATCCCGGCAATCCTTCTGTAGCATCTCCACGTTGCCACCACGTGGTCGGAGGGCTCCTTTCTCTTCCTCTCCTTCTGGCCTCACCACCTCTTCCACAACTCTCTGGAGTAAAGTTGGAGCATATCTTTAGGAAATCTGGTCCGAAACGCCTTAAAAAAATACTTAAATTTTTTTTAAAAATCAATTTAAGCACACCCAGGCTGGAGCAGATCTGTTTGGAGCAGCGTGAGGAGCATTAACTATTAGTCCTAATTATCCTAAACAAAAGCGCAGAGTGATGCCCCGGAGCTCCTCCCGAGGCAGGAAGAGGGAACCCCACCTGCACATTCCCCACCCTGACCTGCAGCCAGATCCAGCCCGAATTTCACCGGGCTCCACCCGGCTTCTCCCTTTCCTGGGTGTGCGGGAGACAAATGAGGCGCGTTCAGCGACCGCGGGAGGGATCTCAACGAGGAAATCTTGCGAAAATACAGATTAAAAAAGGTTTCTTTCTGGTGCCTCTGACGAGGGGCTGTGCTGGCAGCCTCCCCCTCGCAGCGAGGTCTCACTACACCACCCCATGGTGGCTGGAGTTTCAGTCCCGGCTGCAGAATTCCAGCGGAGCATCCAAACCAACAGCTCCTCCCCCGGGGCCATCAGCTCCTGGCAGGGTTTGTTGTTACCTCTGCTGCTCAAGGAAACGGGCAGAAAACTCCAGGGAAAGCTCAGATCCCGGGCAGAGGGGATGAGCTCCAGCGATCGCTCCCCACGGCGCTGACAAAGGGATGGATCGGGAAGGGGATGGATCGGGAAAGGGATGGATCAGCCCCGCCGAGGGCTCTGACAAGCGATGCATCAAGCTGACAGCTCCCTCAGCAAGCTGTCACCACACCCATCAACGCGACCGAGCTAAAAATACCGGATTTACACCCAGAGCGTTCTCCCCGAACAAAGAGGTTCCAGGAATGTTTGGCTTTTATTCCTCGTCATGCAGGGATTTCATTGATGGGCGCTCGTGTCGCGGCATCGCCCTCACAACAGATCCTGCAGCACCTCAGAAAACTTTGGGAATTCTGGAGACAGGCACAAGTGCTATCCTAAGGTGGGTGACACATCGGGTGTCATTCCTGCTCCTGGGCACACGCAGAGCAAAACCTGTGGAATAGTGAGGATTTAATCTCAGTTATTGTTAACAAACGATGGATGGATGGATGGATGGATGGATGGATGGATGGATGGATGGATGGATGGATGGATGGATGGACGGATGGAAGGAAAGAAAGGAATCTGTGTAAGACCACACTTCAAATACTTCCGAAATACTTGACAAGGGGGTGAGAAAAGGAGGAAGATGGAGAAATGGCTGCTTATCCTTGGAGAACCATTTATCCCAGAAACCCAGAATGGTTTGGGCTGGAAGAGACCTTAAAGCCCATCCCATTTCACCTCTGCCATGGGCAGGGACACCTTCCAGTATCCCAGGCTGCTCCAAGCCCTGTCCAGCCTGGCCTTGGGCACTGCCAGGGATCCAGGGGCAGCCACAGCTGCTCTGGGTACCCTGTGCCAGGGCCTCCCCACCCTCACAGGGAAGAATTTCTTCCCAATATTTAATCTCAATCTGCCCCTACTAAATCCACTTCTCTGATAATCTAAGAAAACAGATCCTAATCCAGTAAACAAAATCCCTCTTAACTCTCTTCATGCCCAGGCTCTCCCCCATAGCCACAGGAATGGGAATACCACAGGGAAGGGGCACACCAACTGAACTTGACCTCTGGGAATGACATCCCTGTGATTCCAAACACAGGTGAGAAGAAATCTTTACTCTGAACACACATTTTTCCTTGAGCCTTGATACATCCCACATGCTAAGGAGTTTAAAGGAAAATTCAGAATCTTCCTGAGGAATCAGCAGTCACACCGAGGAGGAAAAAAAAATGGGCATTGAGGCCCAGGCTCAGCAAAACAGACTCTGGAAGGAAAAGCACAGCTAAGAAAAACATTATCTTTAATAGTGAGTTTGCATTACCAGTTTCTCATTTCACAGTTTTAAAACTCCTTGATAGAGACATAATTCAATTTAGGAAAAACCTCTTAGAGACACACAGATTTCACTGGTGCTTTCCCCCCTGCTCTGATCTCAGAACCCACCCTCACTTCAAGGACATCACTCACACATCAGCCACGTCCACCTCAACCCCTCCCGCCCAGGATTCCTCCTGGCTTTTGGGAACCCACCTGGGGGAGGCAGAATTCCTAGGATCTGGAAGTTGTCCTTCTGGGTCTGCCTTGCAGCGAAAGGGAATTTCAGTGAGCAGTGCTAAACGGACGTGAAATTTCTGTGGCTGGGAAATTTCAAACGGGGAAAAGGGAGGGAAAAGGGCAGGTTCAGGCAGAATCTCTTCTAGAAAGTCACAGAATTAATCGAGGTAGGGAGTTTGGAAGGTAAAGAAAAGCTGGTCCAAGACTGGACAGCAGGGAATCAGCCAAGGAATAAACTCAGGGAATGGCCGAAGGTGATGCTTGTCCAGGTCACACCAAGAACTCCACATGATGCAGACAAGGAACAAGACACCTGCAGGAGACACAATTCCCTCTTCTCAAAGCAAAGAAACCCTAAAATTGGGGTTGTACTTGGTGTTTCTAAACCAGTGCTAAACACTGAAATTTCTCCTTCCCCGTCGATCATCATCACAACCGAAACCACCGACTTCCAACCCAAACCTGCAGCTGCCTCTGGCAACCTGGGAAACACCAACTGCCAACAATTCCCAGTTGTTCCTTTCCCATCAGGCAATTCCCAACCATTTTAACACCTAAAAATCCTTGAGTTTGACTTTTCCCTTGGTTTTTTTCCTCCTCCTATTCCACACACCGAGTGGAGGAGGAGGGGAGTGAGGTTTGCACGAGCATCCCCTGAGTGCCTGTGGAATTCTCTCCTCCTTACTCCTGCTGGGGAGGAACAAAGAGCATCATCGCACTTTTCCAGGCAATTCCACACGTTCAGAGCTCCCAGGCCCTCAGCAGCCATTCCCAAGGGCAGGGATGGAGGGGAGGGAAGGAACAGGCACTGGGCTGGCTGTTCCTCAGCAGTGCTCCGAGCATTCCCCGTGTGGATTTGTCTCCTCCCCAAGAAGCCTCTTTCCCCTCAGAGCTCCCACCAGTCGGGATTGAGCTTCCCACTCCCAAAATTAATCCCCCAGCGTGGATCCCTTTGGCTGCTGGGGTTGGATGCAGCGTGGGAGGGCCAGGGGAGGGGCCCATCTGCAGCTCCAGCACCGCTCGCACGCGTTTTACGCAACCACAGGAAACAGTCACCCAAAACATGAATTTTAAACACCATTTGTCAGCTCCAGCCTACCTTTTTTGCTACACAAAACCGCATTTTATTACCATTTCTGGCTAAGCCTGGCACGAGTGAAAGCTCCTTCCCAAACCATTGGAAGCATCTTACCAAAAGGAGGTACCCAAGCCAGTCTTGACTAAAAAAATCACTCAGTGCAGCTTTAGTTTGAATTGTTATTGTTGAATAATTGTTATTCAATTATTATTTTCAAAAGAACTTAATCATTTTTTAGCTGCAAGGTTACAATTTTTATCCACGGAAGCAGCTGTTTCATCACTTAAGCAGCAAGAACCTGACCAAAAAAAAAATAAAAAAAAGAAGACACAAACACAGGAATCCAAAGCTGGTGGTTATTTTTTACTTGAAGACTCTCCAAAAAACAAAGTTATTGTTACAGGTCATTAATTGATGAATTATTTAATAAATCAGGCCTGGCCCAGGTGGTGATATGGAAAGGGCAGGCTGGTTTTTACAAAACTGATATCCAAGCAACATGAAAACACACAAAGGACAGGCTCTTACACTCAGGTTCCATTGCTCAGCCTCAGCAAACATCTTTGGAATAGAGATTTTCAAACAAAAAAAAACAACACGGAAAAAAATAAAGGAATTTAAGTATTCACAGGACAAAACCATACTATGATGGGAAATATGAAGGGTGAATGAGCAGAGATCAGCAAGCACAGGCTGCCCGTGCATAACCCAAGCAGGAGTCACACACAGGGGCTGGGAAGAGCCAGCCCTAAGAGGCAGCTGTGGGGTTTGGTTCTGTGCCTAAGGCAGGGAGAAGTGAGCAGCAGGCAGAGGCTAAAGGTGAATTAATGCTGGAAGTTCTCCTTCAACCAGGAGCCCGCCAGTACAGCACGACAAAGGAGAGGTTGGGTGTTCTTTTAAAACGAAAAGTTAGCCAAAAGTCATCAGGGTGCCCTCTCTGTATTGCACAAAGTTTGGTTGAAACTGGAAAATGAGAAGCCCCTGCACTTAGAGAAGCTACATTTCAATATCTCCCAAGTGGAGTGAGCACAGGACAGTTCAGCTTTTAAACAATTCAGTGTTTTTTCCTACCAGCTACGACATTTCTGTCTTCTCCAGCCCTCTCCAAACTGAAAAAAACACCCCTGGTCAAAGGCAGGGCTGCTAATTCTCCTCAGCATTTATTCATTTATTGCTTTATTTACGAGTGACAAAGGCTAAGAGATGGAAACTTGTAGGGAATTTAAGGCATTTCCACAAAATCCACACCTTAAGGGCATTTCTGGCACACAGGGGTCTTCATTCCAACAGCAGGAGAGGTTTAATGTTTAAGAAAGGACAGGGACACAAACTGATGCTTGAAAGGGTCTTTTTGGCTAAAATCTATCTTTCTAGCACACAGCATTGAAGTCAAGTCATTCCAGAGCACCAATGTAGAGAAAAGAAAAAAAAAAAAAGAAGTCAGATGAACAATTAAAAAAAAAGCCCACTAAATAACTACAAATAAAAACTAAACGCTAAAAAAACCTACATAACTACAAATAAAAACTTAAAAAAAACCCCTAAATAACTATGAATAAAAAACTAAAAAACAACCCCCTAAATAACTACGAATAAAAGCTAAAAACCCAAAGCTAAACAAACAAACAAACAAACAAAAAATATCAGAAACAGGCTTGTCAAAAAGAAAATCTAACTGGGCTCAGTCTCAGGCTCATCCTTCCCTTGCAAAAACTTTGGAATTTAATTAAAAGAATATGGAAAAGTCTTTACAACACTGGTCCAACGGGCATGTGCATTCTTTTTATTTCTACACAGAGTGAAAACAAACACCATACAGACAAGAGTAAACTACATTTTGTTTTTAAAGAAAAAAAAAAAAAAAATCAGGTTTAAAGTTCCAAAATGGTTTCGTGAAAACAGGGAGGGGGGAAATAAAAAAAAGCTTCTGTAAAAGAAATAGGAAGGAGTTATTTCAACTTCAGGCCAGGTACGGCCCGCATGGATTTGCAGCAAGATTTGCCTAAGAAATGATGGATTTAAAAACAAGCAGAGTCCTGCTGGCATCCAGAGGGAGGCATGGAGGGATTTGCACAGAGAACCCTGCGTGTAAACTATTCCCACGTGGAGTCACGGAGACAGACAAGAAGACTTCAAGGTGCTGCTTGTCATTCGTTCCCAGAGGAAAAACTACTTTGCCAAGCAGCTCACAAAGAGTTTCCTACAGCCTTTCCTGGAAGAATTTGATGCAAGCAGCAGGTTTCTGGTCAGCCAGAGGATCTCACTACGGAGTGCTTGTGCTAGCTTCCATCAGCTCTTTGTGAGAAAAGAGGTTGGGGGGGTTTTGTAGCACTCATTGTCATAGCAAAAAGCAGGTTGTGTCAAGTAAAAAGCCTAAAACTAAAGGAATTTGAGTTCCATAACTAGAGGAACTTTTCCCTCAGCATTTCTTCAGGGCACAACTAGAGATTCATACTGAGAAACCAGCGTGAAAGCAGGGAACCCTTTTGGAATGCTTCACCAACAACCAGGCCAGTGCCTTTTCCTTGCTAACGCTCCCTAACGCAACGAGTACTCCGGGTTACATTCTCTTTTCAAAACAATCCTTGGGGAACAAGTCATTCCAGAAGCCACAGCAATGACTCCTTGGCACTCCCCTGCACACAGACAGGAGAAGTTCCAGCCATTTGCAACAGCAAGCTTTCCTTTGGAATACCTGACGCTTTTTTTTTTTTTTTAATTATTATTTCCTCCGAATTCATGAGATGCAGCAACGTTACCAAGCCAGGAGTCAATTTTCTCTTCAAGCTGCAGGATTTGACACTGATCTCCCTTCGAGTGGATGACTCAAACACTACTCCTGATGCAAGTGCAGCTAAGATTTCTCCACTGGAGCAGCAGCGGGCACCGGGCGCTGCCGGACACCACTCGGTGACGAGTCTCTCTTGCTCCCCTCCTTAGTCTCTGTTTCATCATCTGAGATGTCTCCCTCATCTGCTTCTTGCTCTTCATACCTATTTTTCAGCAGCTGAGCTGACTCTGGACCTTGTTTCCCTCAAGGAGAAAGGAAAAATGCACAAATAAATACCACTCCCAAGTAAAATCTGGTTTTTTAACAGCAAGGGCGAGCACGGCAACACTGAGAGCTCCACTCAATTTTCTCTCCCTGCCCATGTGGAATTTCGTGTCTTGCAGGTATGAAAATGCTCTCAAAGCATTTCTCTATCCCTAAAACCATTTTTAAAAAAAAAATACCCCAGCTTTACTAAATAGAAAACCCCAACCCACTATAAACCCTAAGGGTGAAGCTTCAATCCCAAATGCCAAGTTCTGCACTTGACAGCACATCCTACAGACACCAGTGTTTCTTTCACAGGAACCTTTTCCATAAGTGAGATTTACCAAACAGTTTCACCGAATGAGAAGTTGGCTGTGGGCTTACTTGACTGAGGGTGGAGCTGTGGTGGTCTGTGCCTTTTGGAGGGACACATGCAGTCTGCCAGGAACACCATCATCTGGAAGCAAAGAAATCCAAGCTGCAACTCCCAAACGTTCCGCACGTTGGAATCATTTAGGCTGGAAAAGACTTTGGGGATCAAGTTCAACTGTTTATCCAAAGGGTGGATCCCACCCAGCCCCACACTTGGTGTCACCATTTCCCCTTGGATTATGGGGGCTTCATCCTGCTCCCCATCCCTGTGTTCCAGCCCAGGGTACCCCAAAACCCCACCCCAAAACTGAGGTGAAGGCAGCCCGAGTGTATCACAGTCACAGTCAGTCCCAAGGGCTCCACTTACAAGTCCCAGGACCATTCCTAAGAACAGAGTTGCCAAACCAAAAACAGCGTAGGAGCCCCAGACTGGAATTCCAAGATTTTCTGTTAAATAGCCATGGCCGTGCTGGAATAAAAGAGAAGAGAATCATTTCAGGAAGAGCTCAATATCATACTGAGGATAAAATAAAGTAGAGATGTAAGCAAATACCCTGATCCACATGGACAACTTGAACAAAGCTGACATGCTGCTCATCCTGAAACAAAGCAGAGAACAGTAACTGAGAACTCCTTTAAATCAGCCTCAAACCTGTGTGAAACAACTTCAATTTGTACATGGACAGCTATAAATTCCCAAATTTCTTTAACTTGGATCTGCCGACACGAGAATTTCAAGTTACTTTTATGTTCTAAGTTATATCTGGACCAGCGGTCTGTGAGAAGCCAGCTGGAACTCCAGTCAAGATATTAAGGATGAAGCATCAGGAGGTTTTATTGAAACAAAAAATTAAGCTATTAAAAGGAAATCAGGTTGTAAGAGCTGAGAGATCTTCAGACACTTAAGTTTGGTGTCTGAATATAGAAAAGAATAGAGACCTCATTAATACTAATTTAATACCCAGTTTCACACATTCCTCGATGTGGGACAATACTTTGTAAGAGAACCATCCTCACAGCTAGGAATTCCTTCCCAATATCAAACCTAAATTCCCCTCTGACAGTTCGAACCCATTCCCCTTTTTCCTGTTAGTTCCTGGTGGAGAATCCCTCTGAAACTTCCTTGTAGAACCCTCCCAGAGAGTGGAAGAAATTTCCTAGGATTTAGCTGGGCAAAACCATCTCAGTGCCACAGAAACCAAACAACTTCAAGGGTCAGGAAGTCACCAACAAGAGTTTAGGGAACAATGCAGTCACCAGGAATCACTTTAAGCCTTAAAGTAAACCTTGCTGAGGACATCTCTGCTGTGGTGACAACGTTCAGGTCACCTCTGCTGTGGTGACAACCCTCCCACAGCTGAGGAAAAATAGGACACCCACCCACCAGGTTCACACAGCTCCTGCCCACACGGAGCTGGGAACAGGGAGCAGGACACACCTCAGGACACCTGGCAATAAATTATTGCCAAAACCAACCCAAAACTTACAGGAAGGAGGAAGGACCAAACCAGGAGGACACTGGTTCGATGGATTTCCATTCCTCATCACTGATGAAATTAATGAAGGCAGCTTTAGTCCTTGCTCCCTGGTATCTCCTGAACTCTCCATCTTTGCAGCTGTAAAACAACACCACCACCACAAAAAAATCCTTTATTTTATGTGGTCCAAGCACCAAGTGCAGCATTTGTTTCCACCCAACAAATTCCCTCCCATCACCTTGTCTATTTTACATCCTCACTTTTTTCAGTGTTAAGTTTTTGAGCTGACATTGCCTCTAAATATTTTCCAAACACCTTGACTAACTCCAAGCTGTTTCCAGAACACTGACTCCACGAATACCTTGACTAGCTTTAGGCTGTGATTCCATTAAAAAAAAAAAAAAATAAATAAATAAAGATAATGATCTTCCTAAAGCCCTTGCCACACACCTGCACTGAAGATCAACCTACAGAGAAACGATTGCAAAACAGAAACACCCATGAAAAGGCAGAATAAATAAGGCCTGAAGGGAAAGGAAAAGAAATCGTCTGGCAGCACGAGGTCACACAGGGTGAGGCAGTGGCTGCATCAGTGAAAAGTAGCTCCCATTCTTAAAGAGCATAATAAATCTCATTTATTTGCCCCAAAAAAGAGAGGAAAAAAAATGCCCACTCTCACCCAAAAAATCCCTGCTGTGTTGCATACTTACTGATAGATGGTAGGGAGAGCTGTGATGATAAATCGTCCACTTAACCCTGTAAGAAAAGTTATTTTGAGACTATTTTGAGTATTTTTATGGAAGAAAAAAAAAAAAAGAGGACGGAAATGTTAGAACACCCCAATATACAATGGCAGCTCAAGGTATCAATCTTTCAGTGAAATCCAACACAGCCTTGTGCGTGTCAAAGCAGCACACACAGTCTAAAAGAAAGGTCCCTGGATGAAGAACAAGGAAGTTTATCCATGGGGAAAAAGAGATATCCAGGGATAATTGCTCTATTGGACTGTTTTGGCTGTAGTTCTTCAGAGAGAGATGCTCTCCTTTGCACACATGATCTGCAGCCTCCAGAAACCTCAAAGAAAACAATCCAAGTGAGGAAAAGTGTCAGAAGTTCAGTGATCCTGCAGAAAGAGATTAGCATGGGGAAAGCCACGTTTACAAACCCCACGCAGACAGAGGAGTTTCAGCAGAGGGAGAGCAGATTGTTTGCACTCCCTTCTACCAACCAAGGGAGGGACTGGAACGGCAAGGCCGAAACTTTGTTTTTTGCATAAAAAGCACGGCCAAAAATCTCCTTGAAATCTTCCAAATCGTGCTCCGGAGAAAACCTCTAATTCCTTTTACCTATTGTAGTCTATCTGTTTTATTTCTGCTATTTATGCCATTATATTTATTTTATCTATTATCTGACAGTCTTCTCCCCATGAGGGGAGCTGGGGGTTCCCGTGTGAAACCTGGCACAGGCTGCCAGGGAAGCTGTGGCTGCCCCTGGATCCACGGAATTGTCCAAGGGCAGGTTGGACAGGGCTTGGAGCAACCCGGGACAGTGGAAGGTGTGGTAGGGGATGGAATGGGATGATCTTTAAGGTCCCTCCCAACCAAACCATTCTGGGATCCTATTAAGCAAGATTAGGGTGTTTAGTCACACAGCAATGTGCCTTCGGTAGAGACGAGTAAAAGACTTTTATTGTCGGTGTCATTTCCGTTTACTTCCCACAAGCACACACTGGAGATGAGCACCCCCCAAATCCCTCAGCACCCCCCAAATCCCGGGGGGGTCAGGAGCTCCCTCCAGCCCCTCTCACCCGGCTGCTCCGTGACATCCACTTTGGCCACGTTCACCCCCAGGTCCTCTCCCCACTCGGCGAACTTCTCCCACTCGGGCTGCAGGCTCTCGCAGGCGGGACACCAGGGCGCGTAGCTGTGGGAGCAGCACAGCCCCGTCACCGCACACCCCACACGCGTCCCCACACACCCGCCCGCCGGCAGCGCCGGTTCCCCACTCACAACTCCACCATCCACTCGTCCTGCAGCAGCTCCCGCCACATCCCGTCCGACAGCACCTTCACGGGGCTCGGCCTGCCCCAGGAGGCGGCCGCCAGCGCCAGGCACAGCAGAGCGCAGAGCTGAGCCCTCAGCGCGTCCCGCGGCCGCCCCAGCGCCGCCATCTTGGACCCCCCTCCCCTTCCGCCTTCCCGCACGTCACGGCCGGGCCCGCCCTCAGGGGAGCGCGGGGAGGCGGGATCGGGGAATCCTGGAATGGTTGGGATTGGAAGGGGCCTTAAATCCCAGCTCGTTCCACCTCCTGCCGTGGGCAGGACCTCTTTCCACTGTCCCGGGCTGCTCCAAGTCCCGTCTAACCTGGCCTTGGATACTTCCAGGGATCCAGGGGCAGCCACAGCTTCTCTGGCAACCCTGTGCCAGCCCTCATCACCCTCTCAGGCAAGGATTTCTTCCATATATCCCAAATTTCCCTTCTTTTAGTTTGTACCCATTACTCCTTATCACCGAATCATTGAGGTTGGAAAAGATCTCCGAGGTCACTGAGTCCAAGCTGTGCCTGATCCCCAACCTTGTCCCCAGCCCAGAGCACTGAGTGCCACCTCCAGGGGTTCCTTGGGCACCTCCAGGGATGGGCACTCCAAACCTCCCTGGGCAGCCCCTGGCAAGGCCTGAGCAGCCTTTCTGTGGGGAAATTCTTCCCAATATCCACCCTGAGCCTCCCCTGGCCCAGCCTGAGGCCGTTCCCTCTCCTCCTGTCCCTGTTCCCTGGGAGCAGAGCCCGACCCCCCCGGCTGCCCCCTCCTGTCAGGGACTTGTGCAGAGCCACAAGGGCCCCCCTGAGCCTCCTTTTCTCCAGCCTGAGCCCCTTTCCCAGCTCCCTCAGCCGCTCCTGGGGCTCCAGCCCCTTCCCCAGCCCCATTCTCTGGACACGGTCCAGCCCCTCAACGTCCTTCCCAAATTTAGGGGCCATTGGTTCCTGGGCTGGGAGCTGGCTCATGTTGTTTTTCATTAACCATCACCCCCAATCTTTCTCTGCAGGGCTGTTGTCAATCCCTTCTCCATCCAACCTGCATGTCTGGGGTAGAGGGCAGCCACAGCTTCCCCCTGCTGCTGCCAAGAGCAGCTGTGGCTGCCCCTGGATCCCTGGAAGTGTCCAAGGCCAGGCTGGATGAGGCTTGGAGCAACCTGGGATAGTGGAAGATGTCCCTGCCCATGGCAGGGGATGGACCCCAATGGGCTTTAAGGCCCTTTCCAACCCAAACTATTCCATAAATCTTTGATCTTTACTTATGGCCAAAACTAACATCACCTGAGTACTTAATTCTCAAGCAGAAGTCAGGGAGAAGGTCAGTGTTAACAAGCAGACAAATCCCACATCATCTCATTCTACAGGGAAAAGGACAATGTTAACAAGCAGACAAAGCCCACATCATCCCACTCCTGTCTCTCAGAACCTGAAGCATTTCCAGGGAAGGAAGCTCATTTTCCATATGCACATACTTTCTTTACCACAAATTTTTCCCCGGCTCCTGCTCGGGCGCAGCTGTGATAATGTCACCTTCCCTTTCCTGGCTGGATAATTCCTTTCCCTGCCCCTTTGCCATAATTTCATATCCCACAGTTCAGATCCTTGGCAGCCATTGAGTGGGGCAGGAAAAAAAAAAGAATAAATCAGCATTTGGGGTTTTTTTTTTTTTAATTTTATCTTATTTTGGCAAATTTTCTATAGTACAACGTGTATGTTCCTTTCTGTAGGAGAACAGGCATTATTAAGGACTTGTTATTCATCGATTCAGCACTCAGGAATAAATCACTGCTTGCAGCACTCTGCTGACTGCTGTTTCAGGCATAATTGAGTTTTTGAAATTTGTTATTGATAATCCATGAATATTCCATTCTGCATCAGCAATCAAGTGAAATGCAAAGAGCTGTCTCTGGCTAACAACTGGACTCAGTGATCCTAAAGGTCTTTCCCAACCTAAACAGTTCTGTGAATCCTGTGATTATCCCTGATAATTTGAGATGTGCTGAGGAATAAGTGCATAAAAATGTGTTGTGTAACCATGTGTAAATAAATTTACCACTGTGAATAAAAAGATTTCTTCAAAGGCACACCGAGCTCCCTGTGGCAACAGCTTGAAAGATGCTGAAAATTATGACTTCATACCTCCCCTGCTTGGTTCCAGGAATTATTTTAAGTGTAATGACTGCTCTGAATTACTTTTATCTCCCTGATTAATATTGCATTGGCATTGCCTTGTTTCTTTGTAAAGTTTTGAGAACAAGAAAGCCTTGACCTTACCTTTGAGGCATCTTCCTCCAGCCTGTTCCCCTCAGCCCTCCCAAGCTGACAGGAGAAATATCAGCCTCATCTGTCAAGGCTCACAGCAGAATAAAGAGAGTTAATAACCAAGTGACCTCGAGAAAAGAAACACATCTTTCATTCTTTTTTTCCGTGCTCTTTTTCAGCGCTGCCACACAGAGGCAGAGTTGAGGCTGCTTCTAAAGGCAAAGAGTGAAGGAAGAAAATGCTTTTTGGTTGGAAGTCACCTGGATTTCCTGCTGGGGACACCCTGTCACCTTTCAAGGTGTTAACATGGAAGGCTTTTTCCTTGTCCAAGAACTCGTGGTTTAGGTCGTTTTCCTAAGGTAAAGGGGATTTTCTGGTCAGTTTAAACCTTGCCACCAACACACAACCACGAATTGATCAAGCTTGGGGTCACAAAAACACCACCACCAAAGAGCCTTTAAGTTTCCTGTAAAGAATTGTCCATTTAGAGCGAGCACTAGGGATGCACAGGAAGAAGCACAAGCCCAGATAATTGTTTGACAGAGGGAAAATTATGAATATCTTAACCTGGTCTAGTGGAAGGTGTCCTTGCCCACAGCAGGGGGTTGGAGCAAGGTGGACTTTGAGGAGCCTTCCAACCCAAACCATTCTGGGATGTATTCTCCTGTCCACAGAGCTGTTGGGTTTTGCTCCGGGGTGAGGGATGATGAAATAAGAGAGGCCTGTGTCATCAAGAACTCATCTTTTCTTGATGATGTCTGTGCCTCGTAAAATCAGATCCCACAGGTAGGAGTGGGAATGGAAAGACTCAGCTTCCTTTGGGCTTTGCTTTCTTTTGAGCTGAAAATAAAAATAAAAAGACCCAAACACTTGAATGCCTCGATGTTGTCCCCAAAGCTGAAGCCACAGAGATGAACAAATTCTACAAACTCAATCCATTCTGCGAGTGCTCAAAACCACTTTAAAAAATTGCACACAGATTGACTCGCTGGGTTTCTTTTTTGCAGAATGTTGATTCATTTATGTTTAAAATGGGAACAAATTGAAGCAGTTCTGTTTTCCTTATTTTATCTTTTTTTTTTTCTCTATTTTTTAAGCACCTTTACGTGTCCTGAGGATGAGCTGAACACGAAACCAGATGAATGAGCTGCAGGAGCCCAGCACTTGCCCACCTGGGGCTGACCTTTTGAAGGACCACTTGAAGGGAGCAGAGGGTTGGCCAGGCAATGATTCCAAGCTCTGCAGTCCCTGGATCAGGTACAGCATCACAGCCCTGACCTCATTCACAGCTCCTGCATTTATGAAATGCCAAGAGATTATGCAGAGAGCTTTCCTGAGTGTGATCATGTGAGGCAGGAGACATGAAGTCATTGTCCTAAAGCCCAAGGTGAAACCAGGCTGTCCCAAAAAGCCCCAGCCAGGCCTGGAGCTGCATTTTGTAGTGCTGCAGGAGGGAAAAACTGATCCTGCTTAATTTTTTCAGGGGGTTTTGCCAAGGTGAAGGGGATTTTGTGGTCCCACCGACACAGAACCACAATTTGATCCTGCAATTTGAAGCTTTGGGTTACTAAAGTACCAAATGTCTGTGACTTTCATGAGTTGTCCAGTTAGAGTGAGCTGCTTCCTGTTTTGGGAAAGTTGGCATCTAGAATTCCACTCAGAGCAGTTTCCTGGGTTTCAGCATTAAAAAAATAAAAGTCAAGATGTAATTATTTCTCTGTAGCTCAGGATTTCATTCTGGGAGCTCTATCCCTACATTGATGCTTTTTTCCTGCAGAAAAATCCTGTATTTCACAGGAAATAATTCACCCTCACCTGCCTGGACTGAAGCCCCCAGAGGTGCCAGTGACTTCCCAGGAGCCACACTGGGCTTGGTGCATGTGAACATTTCCCACTGTCCATGGCTGGGAAGGATTAACAGAATCCCCTCCTCCTGCTTGGAAAAACCCCACTGGAAAGCACATTCCCATCCAACAGCCCCCTTCCTTCTGCTCCACAGCACCTGAGCTGCCTCAGCAAAGCTTCACTGCGTTCAAGGGTTCAGGTTTTTAGGAGCAGAGAGTTTTCCATCCTCAGCTCTGCCTTTACACAATCAGTTTGCTGCTTCCCACTTTGGAAAACCACTGGGAAGAGCTTGGGGTTATTCTCACATCCTCTCTGTGCTAAGAAACCCCAGTAACTGCTAATTATTCAGTAATTAAGTGTCTCTCTGGGGTCGTGATTGTGAGCGTGGCCTCTCCCCATCTCTGTGTGCTCGTTAGGTAGCAGTTTCCTCAGTGCCCAAACAAATTCTCTCCTTCCCATTCGACTGGATTACAAAATTGCTTTAAACTCTGTGGAGATGATTAGGAGAAGTGTGGTTCTGCGCAGGAGTTACCATGGGAACTCAAGGAGGGAGAGATCTTTGTAAACCAGAAGTCAAGCAGATTGTGTTTCAGACAATTAATATTGTCTCGTTCGTTCGCTTTAACTCTTCTGTGCTCTGTTCCAAAGTAGTTTTTCTCTCTTTCTCCGCATCGAGTGCTGTGTCAAAGAGGTTCTGCTCCCCTGAGGATTCATCCCTCGTTCTCCTGCAAGGCCACCTTGCAGCCCTGGTTAGCTTCAGCTTCCCCTTCTGCTTTGCCTTTTGGGGCTGGGGGCATCTCTGGGGGCATGCGGGTGGGATTGGGTGTGGGATTGGGACACCCGTGTGGGGAGAAGTCCCATCCTGTCACTGTAACCAGGGCTGGTGGCTGGGCTGAGCAGCTCTCATTGCTTCTCCTGCATGAACCCCTCTGCTCTCTTCTCTAACACCTTGCACTCCTCAAATCTTCTTTTCTTCTAATTCCACATTTGGCACTTCAGGGAGGAGCAGCTGAGAACTGACCCAGTGCCAGGAGCTGTCCCTCTGCTCTCCTCTCTTTCCAAACCCTCTTTTTGCAGCCCCCATCCCATCTCCTGGTTTCTCTCCCATCCATTTTGCCATCCTCTGGTTCTCCCCTCTCAGCACATTTCACGCCTTCAAAACAATTAGCAAAGGAATGTCCTTATTTTCCTTCAGACCTCTGCCTGACTCTGTGAACAGGAGGAATTCCCCTACCAAGGGAATTCAATATTCATGTATTTAAAAAGCAAGCTCCTCCTCAGCCCCCTCCCCTGTGTGCTGCTGACCTCCTTCCCCGTGCTGGATATGGAATTACTCATTTTCCCGGGGGCTGATCCATCCTTTTGTTGTTTCAGCTCTTCACAAACAATATTTCTGTCCCACCACAGGCAAAAGCTGAGTTCAGCGTAAAATGACTTCATTTTCCAGCTGCTGTTCAGATCACAGGGCCTTAATCCCACTTATTCCACCATCCCACCTGCAGCCACACTTCATCCCCTTGGAAAAGGCAAGGGCCGGACCACCAAATTTCCAGTTTCTAATCAAAATCAAGGAAGAGCGAGACAACCTCAGAGAACCCCGGGGGAGAGCTAGCATTGCATGAGGCAAACCTCCTCCTTTCCCCAGCTCCAGTCTCCACCTGCTGAACGGATTGGGGCAGAAACCTTCCAGAATATTTGTTCTGAGGCAGCCTGGGATACGTCAGCGGGCGAGATTTCAGCTCAGGGAGACGAGAGGCTGGAAGCAGGGGCTTGCAGTGGGAATTGTTGGGCAGCCAGAAATGGAGGTGGTGGCACTTCCTCCGCCGATTTTGCTGCAAAATATGCACAACCCAGAGAGTGCAGAGCGAAGGACGTGGGCCAAGGACCCTCTCGCACACCCACCTGCAGAGCCAGATCAAAATGACCACTTCCTGCCCTCCAAATCCTTCTTTGTCCAGATAGAAATCCCTTCTGACCTGCTGCTTTTCCATCCTTTTGCACTAACTTGAGAGTTGCTCTTGGTTCTGGGAGCCAGCAAATGTTGTGCTGATTGAAACCCATTTTGCTGTGTTTTAGTGACAGGAAACCTGTTGCCCTGAGGCCAGCACAGGAATCTGCCTGAGGGTGTCCAAAGACATGGAGGGGGAATTGATATTAAAGCTGTTTTCTTGTAAAATGTCACTTTTGCGGGAGGAAGGTCTGGGCAGGTATTTTTTGTGCTGATTTAGGAGCTCCAGCAGACAATACACGCACAGGCCTTGTTCAGACAAGACCAAAAAGAGGCCATCTTTAACTCCACAGTCCACAAAAACATTCCAGTTAGGTCCAGTTTCCATCCTTAAAAATCCACGAGGCAGGGGAGATGTCAGCACACCTTGCATTTCCCTATCACCAAGGAAAAGAAAGCTTGACTAACCCTGAGAAGCTGGAAAAAGAACCAGAAAGTGCTTGTTGTGGCCAGTGCTCCATGTGGATGAATTCCCAGGCACCTGCAGAGCAGTGAAGATCAATCCTGGGTGCTCCCTGCAGTCCCTGAGGCTGGAGGGATTTTTCTGGGAAGCTGGTAAGGAAGTGATGCTGCTTTTGAAGCCAAAAATAATTCTTTCAGATGACTTAATCTGTAGCAGGCCTTTGACTTCACTGTATCAGATGATGCTGACGAGAGGCAGGTCACGACCTTCTGGAAGATTCTGTTGGATTATTAGATCAGATTGGATTAGATTATCTTCCTGGGTACTGAGGTCACAAGGGGAGAGAGGGATAGGCTGATTTTCCACATATCCCCAGGCATCCAGGTTCTCTTCACGGGGAATCACCTCACTCCTCCTTTTCTTTCCATCCCTATTTAATTTACTTCAGCCTACTCTGTCCGGGCATTGATGCCAAGCTCTTTCCAGCCACATCCTCAGTGCTGGGATCAGACCCACCGTGCCAGGCAGTGCCACAAATAAAACCCTGGAAGCGTTCGTGCCCTCAGGAAGAGCCAGGCTGGCTGGCTGCTGGCAGAAAGCCCGCTGCTGCCTCGTTTGAAAAAGGATTTTAAATCAAACTGGTGCTTTTTGCTTTAAACAAGACATCTCAAATGGAGAGCTCAGCTTCAAAGAACCAAGCAGAGCAGCACAGAAACAGCTCCAGAGCATCTAAGGAGGCACAGCACGACACTCCCGACCCTGGTGAGGCCAGCAAGGCACACAGAGCTTCCAAAGGCGTCGGCTTTGAGCACGAGGGAACATTTCTCCTCGTGACTCTTCCATTTTCCAGCAGGAAGAGAAGCACGGTGGTGGCATGGCAAGAGCACAAAACTGTGCTTCCAGAAGGAACCGTCGTGTCCAGCCAAATATCTCCTCATTGACACCGCCGGGCTCGGAGTCAGGCTCGCGAGAGGATGAACAGCACATCGTGATTTTCCACTGAAAATTCTCCCCCGCTTTTCTCCCTGGAAAAGCCTTCTGTGAGCAGCCCCATTGCTGGCTGGTGCCGATGGATATTCACCCTGCTGGGCTGGGATGAGGATGGCAGGAACTTGCTCGGACCCCCAAAAATAACTTGACACCCAAACCCTCTGAGACTGGCAGAATTGAGGTCTCGCCCTGGATTTATTATTTACATTTGTTTTCCCTGGCCACGTGATTTTGCCTTTTGTACAGCAGGCGTGCATTTGCCACGCTTGTTCTACCAGCCAGCTTGTAAGGCTTGCTAAAAACTTTGGCTATTTTTATAACTAATATTCCCTCTGACGCCGTGGGGATTGCAGTCCCAGGCCCCAGGGAGCTGCGAGGCCCAGGCTGTGATAAGGATGGACGTGCTGGCTCACTCACAGGAGGGCTTTTTTTGTCACTCTGTCCCTTCCTCTGCTGCTGTCACTGAGGGCCCGAGGGGTTACACTGAGCTACCTGCAGAGAGGAGCTGGCTGAGCTTCATGTGCTCTGTAAATTCAAACAGAAACCTGCTTTCACTAACAAAATATGGATTTATTCCCCGCTTTGCAATAAAAACAGAGTCACTTTACTCTGCTTTCAGGGCATAATTGAGTCAGTGGCTCTGTAATAAGAGCTCAGTCCCCTGTTCCTCGGAGGGGGGGTTCTCTCTGGCACATTTATCCACATTCCTGCTGGGAAGAGCCCTGAACGACCTGCCCACGCTGTAACTGCTGTGTGGGCTTATGCAAAATGTTCCTTCACCCACCAGCCCTGCCTGCCTCTGCCTTAAAATGTCATTGAGAAACCAACCCAGAAACCAGAGTTAATGGAGAAGCTTCTCTGCCAGGAGTCTGCTCCAGCCTGGACCTGCTGACCTGGAGGTGGCAATGCCAAATGTGCTGCAGAGTTTGGAAAGTGAGGGGAGGTTTGTTTGGCATCCAGAGGAGAAGCATGGGGACATCTGGTTATATGGAATCATAAAGTCATGGAATGGAAGGGGCCTTTAAAAGTCATCTTGTCCTATGACTTTCCATGGGCAGGGACACCTTCCACTATCCCAGGTTGCTCCAGGGTGCTCCAGCCTGGCCTTGGACACTTCCAGGGATCCAGGGGCAACCACAGCTTCTCTGGGCACCCTGTGCCAGGGCCTCCCCACCCTCACAGCCTGGAATTCCTCTCCCTGGAGCCTTCTCTTCTCCAGGTGAGCACCCCCAGCTCTCCCAGCCTATCAAAGGAGCTCCAGCCCTTGGAGCATCTCCATGACCTCCTCTGGACCCCCTCCAGCAGGTCCATGACTGTCCTGTGCTGAGGACCCCAGAGCAGGACACGATATTCCAGCATGCTGAGTGTAGGGCTCCGGCCCCACAGGAACAGAAGATGCAATGATGGGAGAGAGTCTGAAGGACAAACATCAAACACAGGAAAAGTGGGACCCAGGGGTTTCTATCAAACATCTGAATCAGAGGCTGGAGCCAAGAGGAATTTTGATAAAATGGGTCCACAAAGGAGCAGCTTTCCCTAGCACTCAGGCTTGCCTCTCATTCCCATTGATTTATGCTTTTCCTCACATCCCCACGTGCTGTTGGAATCCAGCTGAACCTCCAGACGAGCAAACAAACAGCCAATAAAACCCTCCCCAGGAGAAAGGGGTTCATTTTCTGGGTACATAACGCAAGGCAGCGATGGCAGGAAGGGGAACTGGCACTGCCACGCAGCTGAACTCTGCTCTTTAGCAAAATCCATCACTCCCCTCCCCTCTCTGTGCCTGAGCAGTCCCAGGAATGCAGCACCTCCTGCACAGACGTGTCTCATGCTGCGGCAGCGTCTCCTCCTCGCCCGTCTGCCGCCTGCAGTGGGATAAGTCAGGTTTAATCACTCCCAAGTCTTATTCATCCGGTGTTTGTGGGGTTGCAGCAGCAATTTGGTGCAGATCAGTAACTCCTGAACACTTTAAAAGTGTTGATTTCACCAAGTTCATAATAGAATTATAGAATCATAAAATCATGGGATGGTCTGGGTTGGAAGGGACCTTAAAAACCATCTCGTTCCACCCCCTGCTATGGGCAGGGACACCTTCCACTATCCCAGGTTGCTCCAAACCCCATCCAGCCTGGCCTTAAACAGGTATGAGATGGCAGGGGGATGGTTTTAAGGTGGAAAAGGGTAGATTTAGGTTGGATATTGGGAAGGAATTCTTCCCTGTGAGAGGGGTGAGGCCCTGGCACAGGGTGCCCAGAGAAGCTGTGGCTGCCCCTGGATCCCTGGAAGTGTCCAAAGCCAGGTTGGACGGGGCTTGGAACAGCCTGGGACAGTGGAAGGTGTCCCTGCCCATGGCAGAGGATTGGAACAAAATTACCTTTAAAGTCCTTTCCTAACCAAAATATTCCATGATTCTATGATTCTACAACCTTGAAGTCCCTTCCAGTGCCTAAACGGACTCCAAAGCAGCCGGAGAGGGACTTTGGACAAGGGCCTGGAGTGCCAGGACAAAGGGGAATGGCTTCCCACTGCCAGAGTTCAGGGTTAGATGGATTAAAGCTGGAGATTTCCGGGATGAGAAGAGGAGAGGAGACAGCTGGGACCCGGCTGTGGGAACAGCACAGGTCCCAGGAGAGCTGAGAGCCCAGCGCCGTGCCCAAGGTGTGACATCCTGCTTCGTCACCTCGTCACCCTCACATTCCCAGGCACACGGGGCTGGCGCCCTGCGCCGGCACCAGTGTCACGATCCCGATCCCATTGTTCCCTGCGCAGGCTCCCCGCGGAGAAAATCCACCCTAATGCAACGCTTCCCGCACTAATTGGATTTGCACTGCAAACAAAGTCATTATGCTGATCATCCTTGGAGATGAGACAGTGGCAGTGAGTGGCAGCTCTGGCTCCTGGATCCCTGTGCTGGGAAGTCAAGTCGGGAGAGGAAGAGCTGGTGTGTGTGAGGTTCAGGAGGCCGCTGGCTCCAAATGTTCTGCTTCTGCTCCAAAATGCGGCAGGGGAGAGGCTCTAAAGTGGACAGGGGAGTTTCCAGGAGCACGTCCCAGCTGTGATGGCATTCCCAGGAGCAGCGTGCCCTCCCTGTCCCGGCTGAGTGACAGGCGCTTCCCAGCCTGAGGCTGGAGAGCTGCTCAGGGAAGGGCTGGTTGTGTTTCCTGCTGGGAATGCAGAGATCTCCAGCCGGCAGGAATGAATGGAGGGAGAAGGAGCAGGGGAAGGATGGGCACCAAAGGTGTGTGTCAGCAGCAGAGGTGGGATCAGAGCCAAGCTCCTCTGAGCTTCCTGGTTTTGGAGGTCTGGGCTGAGCTGGCGCCAAAAATCTGCTCCTGACTGGTGGGAAAGAGAGGTGAAGGCAATTTTAGGACACTCTTGGAACAACCACAATTCCAGCTGGGGCTTCAGCAGGGCTTTGTCATTGGGGTTTGATCAACAGCACATCTCTGCCTGTGCCAGCTCCTCCCGCTTTTGTTTTTCAGGTTCTTTAGTCACACAGGGAAATGTCAGGCTTTAAAAAAACTCACAGAACCAAATCCAAAGCCCAAGTGAAAAGGAAAATGCAGCTGCAATTCCGAGGTTGCCTTTCAGGTTGGCTGTGACTGGAATCCTTCCAGCAGTGCCAGTAGGCCACAGGAAGACAAAATGCCACTGGAAATCAAGGTGCCTGGTTGCGTCTGGGACTGGTGAAATACATAGCACAAGAGGAAACGGCCTCAAGTTGCACCAGGGGAGGTTTAGGTTGGATATTAGGAGAAATTTCTCCATGGAAAGTGTTGTCCAGCCCAGAGCAGTGGTGGAGTCCTCATCCCTGGAGGGATTTAAAAGCCGTGTGGATGTGGCACTTGGGGACACGGGGCAGTGGTGGCCCTGGCAGTGCTGGGGAACAGTTGGACTCGATGATCTTAGACCATTTCTCCAACCCAGAGCTGATCCCAGTTCCCAGGGAGGCAGCAGGGAGCTTGGTGCCGGTTCCCATCCCAGCTCTGGGATCACTCTCCCTCTTCCCTGGTGTCCCCATGGCCAGAGGCCAGTGGGAAGAGCAGAAACCCCAGATTTGGCCAGCTGGCAGCTGGCCGGAGCTTCCCAAGCCCCGTGGCACCGGAGCACACAGACAATTTATTCCACGTCCAACCCAGTGCTGCAAAGGACCGTGTCCCTCTGGAGCTGGGGCAGAGCCAGGCCTGCTCCTGTGGAAGCAGCACCCGTGGGAAGCAGGGCCAGCCCTGGAAAAGTTCAGCCTGGGAGATTTTAGTGGTTTCGATGGGATGTGGGGCTGTCCAAGCCCAGTTTTGACAACGAGCAGGAACAACCTGGATATGCTGTGCCTCTATTCCGGTGCTGCAGGAACCTGTGGGTGCCCTGGCACAGCAGGTACAGCCACTGTCACTCCAGGCCAGCTCTCCAGTGCTGTGACAGATCCCAGTGCCCGTCGCCAGCCCCTCCACCTCTCCACACACCAGTGCAGCCAGGATGGGCAGATGGGCTCATCCGCGTTCCATCCACTCTCCCCACCGGCAGCCAGATGGGATCGGGCAGCGGGGCTGGATTCCAGCTGCCGAGAGGCAACGCAGCAATGCCAGGAAGAGCCTTTGAGGAAATCTGGGATCGCAGCCACTGCTGGAATGCCGAGCCCGGGCCGCGGTGTGACGTGCGGAGTCCCTGCGTGAGGAGAGGCCATGGCTGGGACAGCACCTCCCCAGTGCACTGTGTATTCCAGAGCCTCTGGGCAATGTGGAGCAAACTGGGGAAATCCTATCCAAAGACCTTTGGGAAAGCCAAAACTTGGGGAGATGGGGCAGGGAAGGGAGAATTCTGGAGACTCAGATGAACCATACAGGTGAGGAAACACACAGGTGCTGGGAGAACATCCGGGGAATAAATCAAAGATATTGCCCTGCTCTGACAGCATCATCCTGATCAGAGGGAAGGAGCCCCTCTCCTGTGACGAAAGGCTGGGAGAATTGGGATTGTTCAGCCTTAAAAGTGACCTAATCACAGTCGAAGGGAGCCTACAAGAAAGATAGAGAGGGGTCTTGGACAAGGGCCTGGAATGACAGGACACGGGGAATGGCTTCCCACTGCCACAGGGCAGGGATGGATGGGATCCTGGGAAGGAATTCCTGGCTGGGAGGGTGGGGAGGGGTTGGCACAGGGTGCCCAGAGAAGCTGTGGCTGCCCCTGGATCTCTGGAAGTGTCCAAGGCCAGGCTGGACGGGCCTTGGAGCAGCTTGGGATAGTGGAAGGTGTCCCTGCCCATGGCAGGGGGTGGAATGGGATGGACTTTTAGGTCCCTTCCAACCCAAACCACTCTGGAATTCTGTGATCTTAAGCAGACAGCTGGAGACATGAACCACGTGCACCGCGGGATGAACAGCGTGGCCATTTCTCTGATCCTGTCCAAACGTGGCTCTTAGTTGAGAACTGCCTGAAAATTCGGGGGAAAAGAGAAACTTTAATAACCACACCATCCAACAATGCAGAGGCAATGCAACCCCACTGTGCCGCTCCCAGGGGGGAGAGGTATGTGCTGGAGACTTTTTGATCTAATAAAAACGGGGCATGACGATACCCAGCGGCGAGGAGCTCGCGCCGGAGAACAGTTCCGGCTGGAAATGAGATGCACATTTTTAACGGAAGGCACCGAATCACTGGAGCAGCCTGCCCGGGGACGGGAGAAACGCTCGGGCACACGGAGCCTCGCAGCCTCACCTGGATCTCGGGGGAGATGTTTGTGCAGAACCACCAGCTGGGTCACCGCAGCCCTGAAATCCGGGATGTGTGTTTTCCATGGAAAACAGTCCTACATAGGATCACAGGTTTGGGTTGGAAGGGATCTTAAAGCTCATCCCATTCCATCCTCTGCCATGGGCAGGGACACCTTCCGCTGTCCCAGGCTGCTCCAAGCCCTGTCCAACCTGGTCTCTGATCCAGGGGCAGCCACAGCTGCTCTGGGCACCCTGTGCCAGGGCCTCACTGCCCTCACAGCCAGGAATTCCTTCCCAGTATCCCATCTAGCCCTGCCCTCTTATCAGTTTAATACCATTCCCTGTGTCCTGTCCCTCCAGCCCTTGTCCCCAGTCCCTCTCCAGCTCTCCTGGAGCCCCTTGAGGCCCTGCAAGGGGCTCTGAGCTCTCCCTGGAGCCTTCTCTTCTCCAGGTGAACACCCCCAGCGCTCCCAGCCTGGCTCCAGAGCAGAGGGGCTCCAACCCTTGGAGCACCTGAGGGACAATTCTACACAACCCCTTATTTTTCCGTGCTCTCTTCCCATACTCTGTTTCCCTAACGCTCCTCCTGCCTCCCCACACCACACCCCAGGATGTTTCCCCACACTTTGACCCACGGGTTTGACAAGAAGGGGCTGTGTACCCCCAGCTTGGGTTCAGTCGATCACCGAGCCACGTCTCTGTTTGCTCAGTGACCCAAGCTGCCAAATCATCACCTTTTAATCCAGCAGAACACGGGCCCAGGGAATACATTTGTGACACTGTCACCTAATTTATTCACACAATCAGATTAGTAAATGAATGTGTGCCGAGCCCTGTCTCTGTTACAGCCCGTGGATATTTCTCCCTGCATCTGGATGTCTGACAGTTTGTTTACATGATCACAGACATGAATAACTTAAATTATTTGGCTTAGCATCCTGAGCAGCCTCTATTTTAGCCGCCTGCAGTGGCGGCTCCCAGTGAATTTTAATAAGCCATTAACAATGCGTGCAGGATTTGTTGCTGTCAGCGGGAGGACGGGGGGACAGACACTTGCCGAGGGGTACAAAAGGATTAATAATTTCCTTTCCTGTATAGCTGAGCTGCCTGGCAAGGTGGGTCATCCCCAGGCCAGGGCATGGACCCTTCCCCAGCTCCTGAGGGAACGGCTGTGCCCGGGGAGGGTTAGGCTGGATATCAGGGAAAGGATCTTCCCCCTGTTACGAATGGATGATGTGGGTTTAAATCAGTCCTTGCCTTTTGCCCAGACCACTGGCAGCGGGCAGTCGTGTTATTGAGGTGGCCAGCACCCCAAAATCCACTACCATTCACAAGTTCTTTCATAATGGCTGACTCAGCCTATTATAAAATGAGTTATTTATTAGCAGACACAAAACTGACAGACATCAGACTTAAGACAGACTATTACCACACAGGGAAAAGATTAAAAAGGGATATACAGAGTTAAAGGTACCATTACATTTACAGCTAGCTAAGAAATAGTGTAACTTAGGAGCCAATGTTTCCTACCATCCAATTCTTTGATGGAGTACACATCGAGAGTCTCTGAGTTCCCAGGAGAGGGCCCTGGAGCTGTGTCCAGCTCCAGGGAGAAATCTTCTCACACCTTTCCGAGGAGCGTGTAAGAGACTTCTGCCTCTGTGATAATTGTGTGGGCTTTTATAGATGTAAGAGCCGTGTCTTTTGGTCAGGAATATTCCTTTCATCTCCTCCCACATTGGCTTTCCAAAGATGTTGATTCTTAGCTGGGTGTCTGAGCCCTTTTGGCACCAGAGATGCCCACGCTGGGCCTGTGACCCGCCCGAGTTATCTCCTGCATGTGCACCGGGCACCTGTGGTAGAGAGAGGGGAGACCTGTCCTGCTGCACCCCCAGAGGGTGCTGGGCACTGCCCAGGCTCCCCAGGGAATGGGCACAGCCTTGAGGCTGCCAGAGCTCCAGGAGCATTTGGAGAATGCTCCCAGGCACACGATGGGATTCCTGGGGTTTCTGGGCAGGGCCAGGAGTTGGACTCCATGATCCCTGTGGGTCCCTCCAGCTCCGGATATTCTGTGGTTCTGGCGGGGTGGCAGGAGCTGTGCTGTCACCTCTCAGCTTGTTCTCCTCAAGGAGACTCATCAGAAAGGAAAGGGATCATGGTCACGGCCCTGTTCTCCTCCATCCTCCTGGCAGGTTCCTCTCCAGAGCTGGCTCGTGTTGCCCATGATCAGCAGTCTGGAATTCCCTGGTTTGGAGCTGAAGCATCCAAGCCATTACATGAGCATCACTGGGGCTCTGCCAGCACCTGGGTTTCCAGCAGCTCTGAGGCTCCTCAGGGCCTTGCTGCAGCCTTGGGAAGCAGCTTTGCTCCAGACCCCTCTGTGCAGGAGGGTTTGTGGCCATGTGGTGGTGGCTGAGTGCCCTGAGGAGTTATCTGCTCAAAAAGAGAGAAAAGCAACTCCGAAGGTTCAGTCCTGGGCTGGGATCAGGTTTGTGCCGTCCCAAAGGAGGGAGAGGCATCAGGACCACATCCCTGTCCTCAGGATGGAGCCAAACTCCCCCTTCCCAGGCAGCTGCCTGTCCCCCAGTCTCATCCCAGTGCTGGGGTCTCCTCCCAAGAGCAAAGATCATGGGGAGATCCCACATCCCACAGATCCTGGGACACCCAGCAGCCCCCAACTCTGGGGGTGAGCTGGAGCCCAGCACCAATTAAAGGGAACCCCACGTCCCTCCTGATTCCTTCCCTGCTCCGTCCTGTGGGGAGCTGTAATTAGGAGGAGCATGGAGTCGGTCCCAGGGTCCTCCCAGGGGGACACTGCGCTCACAGGGTCCTGGCAGCTGGCAGGGAGTGCTGGCAAAGCAGGTTAATGAGGAGGGGCAGAGCATGGGTGGGTGGTGGGAAGGGCTGCACTGGGAGTTTGGGTTCTTCATCCCATCTGATGGGCTTCAGGAGAGGCCACAGAAATCATCAGAGGGTTGGAGCCCCTCTGCTCTGGAGCCAGGCTGGGAGAGCTGGGGGTGTTCACCTGGAGAAGGGAAGGCTCCAGGGAGAGCTCAGAGCCCCTTGCAGGGCCTAAAGGGGCTCCAGGAGAGCTGGAGAGGGACTGGGGACAAGGGGTGGAGGGACAGGACACAGGGAATGGCTTCCCACTGCCAGAGGGCAGGGCTAGATGGGATATTGGGAAGGAATTCCCTGCTGTGAGGGTGGTGAGGCCCTGAGGGTGCCCAGAGCAGCTGTGGCTGCCCCTGGATCCCTGGCAGTGTCCAGGACCAGGTTGGACGGGGCTTGGAGCACCCTGGGACAGTGGAAGGTGTCCCTTCATGGCAGAGGGTGGCACTGGATGAGCTTTGAGGTCTCTTCCAACCCAAACCATTCCATGATTCTACGTGCAGGGATGGCAGAATTTATCTAATGGCCAGATCAGACAGCAGCAGCCCTGGAGGATGGGATTTCAAACAGAAAGGCATCATTAAAAAAAGGGATTTTATTAGAACATCTCACAAGGGAAGTTTTCAGCAGAGCCAGGGGACCGTGACCAGCACGTGGGGAATGACCCATCCAGTTTTCCCCAAGCCCAGGAGCTCCTAAAAAACCTTTTACAACCAAACCCTGAACCTGAGCAAAGCCACATTTTAACCTCACTCTTTCCACCACCCCAGTGAGTGCTAAGCACCATCCCAGCAGGAAAAGCACGGGTGACACTCGGGGACCACATCCCTGGTGCCAGGGGCTGTGAGACAAACCCTCCCCCCGTGGCTGTGCCGTGCCAGCCCTGCGGGAGGACGGGCAGGAGGCTCGGAAGGAGCAGCTAAAACGGGATTTGCGCACTCTCCTGTTTTAGCAGTGCCTTAGTCAGAGCAACACGTACTCCCTGGATATTTTTATCTGTTGCAGTTCGGGAGCGCATCTTCGGGAATGCGGCTCCTTACGCAACATCCCCGGCACGCCCATGTCCCCCAGCCCCTGGGGGCTCCGTGCCCTGGGCCCCCCGTGCCTGGAGGGGGATGTGGGGAGCTCGGGAAGAGCCTGGGGAGAAGCAGGAGCGGTGCGTGGCCTCGCTGCTCCGTGTTAGAGGAAGGAAGCACCTTCCTGATGCTTGTAACCTTTGGGATTTGAGCTGTTTGCCCCTGCAGAGATGGTTTTGGAGGGGAGCTTGGCAGGAATCCTCCTCCTCATCGATGGAGAAGGAGCCGCTGCTCCCTGAGAGTTTCCCTTCACCTCTAAAATCCTCAGGAATGCTGACGGAGCCACCTATGACTTCAGCCTGACTCTGGCTTTCCCTGCTGCCCTTCCAGAGCATCCCCGGAGGTGGCACCTTCTGCTGGGCCCCTTCCCTTTCCCTATCACCGTGTTAAAGGCATTTTGGGGAAGAGATCAGCTGAGCTGCCTCGGAGGCAGGCTCAGGTCGGCAGCCCGTGGAAGTGCAGATGTGGATGGGAAAAGTGGTGTTTAAGAATTAAAACCGCCACCAGTGGGGCCTCTGACTTATTCCTCTGCCCGGAGATTAAAGCTTCCTGGGGCTGCTTGAAATTTTGCCACGAAAAGTAACTTCTCCTAGAAACACAGTGAGTCAGTGATGCCTGGGAATTGTTGTGCGGAAGAGCTTTCTTACCTCCAGAGTCATCCTCTTTTGAAAAGGCAAATGCCTTGTTTATTCCTTACTTGGATAAAGGTTTTTCTTTACCTTATATCGTTTCCTGTGAGTCAGGGCACCTTGTAAGGTTGTGTCATGCTGCAGCTGGTTATTTATGCGAGGGGTAGATAATGGCAACCGTTAATTGGGAATTCAGGAATTGTATTCAGTCCTCAAACAGCTTTCTTGCTGCACAAAGGCACAAGCACAGCTGTAATGAGCACCAGGAGAGAAGTTCCTCACCAGGGCTACTCAGGGCTAAAGAAACATCCTAAAAAATTGAATTAATGGCCTGTTTTGAAAGCCAGTGTAAAGGTGATTGGGGCCGTTTGATGCAGAGCTCGGTGTCCCACAGAGCCTTGCCAGACCTTGGGAAGTGTTTTCAAAATACAGACTAAATGGGGGCAACTTATGAAGTCTTTTCAAAACCTTAAATCCTCTGCGTGAAGCGTGGGATGTAACAAAGATGGTGCCCAGAGAAGCTGTGGCTGCCCCTGGAGCCCTGGAAGTGTCCAAGGCCAGGCTGGGCAGGGCTTGGAGCAGCCTGGGATAGGGGAAGGTGGCCCTGCACACAGCAGGTGTGGGACTGGGTGGGTTTTAAGGTCCCTTCCAAACCTTTTTGGGGTTCTATGAAAGCTTTTCCATTTTTGTTCTGTTTAGATAAACAGCGAGGCTCCCCTTAGCTTACAGGAATTTTTTCCACAGCCAGGCAGCATTTGCAGTGTGGGGACATCTGTCAAAAATGATTCATTCCTTCCCTTCCTCTCTCCGCTGGTGTTTTCCTCCCAGCTATAATAATACTCATTTTTCTCTCTTAATCTTCCTCACACTTCTGCGTTTGGGGTATTCCGTGCCCCAGGAGGGGATTGGTGAGGACAGAGATGGGTTCCCCCTCACACGGAGAGAGACCAAGAGCATGGCTTGGGGACGTGCCTGACAGCCACCTCCTCTCCTGGAGAGCACAGAAGCCTGGAACCCTGGAATGGTTTGGGTTGGAAGGGACCTTAAAGCCCATCTCATCCCACCCCTGCCATGGGCAGGGACACCTTCCACTGTCCCAGGCTGCTCCAAGCCCCATCCAGCCTGGCCTTGGACACTTCCAGGGATCCAGGGGCAGCCACAGCTTCTCTGGGCACCCTGTGCCAGTGAGGTGACACAGCCAGCCTGGCACTGCCTGCAGCTCTGTGTGACCAGGCTGGATGTTCCCAAACCAGCACAGGACCAGCACAAATCTCCTCCACTGTTATCACTTGGAGATATGCACAAGAATGCTCCAAGGGCTGGATTTCCTCTGCTCCAGAGCTAGACTGGGAGAGCTGGGGGTGTTCACCTGGAGAAGAGAAGGCTCCAGGGAGAGCTCAGAGCCCCTTGCAGGGCCTCAAGGGGCCCTGGGAGAGCTGGAGAGGGACTGGGGACAAGGGCTGGAGGGACAGGACATGGGGAATGGCTTCCCACTGCCAGAGGGCAGGGATGGATGGGATATTGGGAAAGAATTCTTCCCTGTGAGGGTGGGGAGGCCCTGGCACAGGGTGCCCAGAGAAGCTGTGGCTGCCCCTGGATCCCTGGAAGTGTCCAGGGCCAGGTTGGATGGGGCTTGGAGCACCCTGGGATAGTGGAAGGTGTCCCTGCCCATGGCAGGGGGGGAACAAGATGAGCTTTAAGGTCCCTTCCAACCCAAACCATTCCATGACTCTCTGATATTTAACTCCTCTCGGCCCAGCTTTGGAATCCACAGCCCCAGAACCCCTCACCCCACGCTGGTGCGAGGCTTCAGGGAAGCAGCTGCTGAGCAGATATAAATAGGGAGCTTTTGGCTCCTGTTTCCAAGTGCACAAGGCAGAGCCGGCTTTGCTCCGCTCGGGTGGTGCTCGATTTTCCCGAGCTCAGTGACAGAGAAGACAATGGAGAAGATCTCAGGCGTTGGGATCCTATTCTCTGCCTGCCTTCGCCTCGGTAATTCAGTCTGCCCACCTCCTGCTCCTCCTCCGGCAAACCCCCGCCCCCGGGCACAGATGGAGCTGCAGCATCCGCCGAGGAGGATTGGGAGAGAAAGGGAGCCGGGGATCCAGGTCCCTTCCAACCCAAGCCCTCTTGGAACGCGGGGCGCTCTGATGGAAGGTGTTTGCACCGAGCCTTGCAGCACGATGGGATGCGAATCCTCCTGTGCCCCCCGCCTCTCTGCTCCATCCCGTTCCTTCCCCAGTCTTGACCCCACCATGGGGTCTTCAAGTAAACAGCTCAGCTCAGATCCAAGTCCCCGAGCCACCAGAGGTCACTTGGAGAAGGGTCACTCATTCCCTTTGTGGTCACTGCTGGACCCGCTCCCAGCCCAGAGCCCACCACCCGTGGCCACTCCCGCGTTCTTGAATGGACACCGCTCCCATTCCAGAGCATCCTTCCCAAAAATCCCTTCCCTTGTTCGGTCTCACATCAGCAGCTGCTGCTCGTTTCGATGCCCACTGCAGATGGGATCATTTGATCTCCAGATTTCTCAGTGCAGCCAAGTTGGAGCTTGCAATTTCCTTTCAGCTGCATTAAGTTCCTGCATAATTTTCAATTCGCTCCTCTTTTGTGGGGGATGAATAGAGAAGGGTGTTCTCTGTCAAAGGAGGTTTATTAAAATGCAAATAAACTTCGAGCTGAAGGTCCATTTCCACTGAAAATCACTTACATCAACGGGGAATATTAAATTTGGTCACAAGAAGAACTGAGGAGCAGAATAAGGAGGGGATGAAACATCTGTCCCACTAAGAGACCTTTATCCGTGGCTTAAGGCATCACCCCAAACTCCAGGCAGCCAGAGCTGGCATTTCCCATGCCAGGTGTCCTACCTGGCTCCTTGGAAAAGTTCAGGCCAGGTCGGCCGCTTCTGAGGGAGGAATAAAAGCTGAGGGGAGGGTGGACACGTCCGTGGTGAGGACTCTTGGGAGCCTTGCTAAATCCAAGCAGTGGCACCTCCCCATCCACGGCTAAAGCTGCCCAGAGCTGGCACCCAACAGGCTGAGCAGGGTGGGGATGGCCATGGGGTGTCCTCCAGCGGGACTGGAGGGAGCTGCTGGTGATGATGAGGAGGGAATGAGGGAGGAAGTGACCTGTGCGCTCAGAGGGGAGCAGATTCCCAGCTTTCCCCCTCCATCCAACTGCAGCAGCACCTCTGACCGAGGTCACGTCTCACCAGGGACCACCAGCGATGCTCCTGGAGCAGCCATCTCCCACCAAAGTGCCTGGAGAGAGACTCTGGGTGAGGGCCTGGAGGGACAGGGCACAGGGAATGGCTTCCCACTGCCAGAGGGCAGGGATGGATGGGATATTGGGAAGGAATCCTTCCCCGTGAGGGTGGGGAGGCCCTGGCACAGGGTGCCCAGACTGCCTGCCCCTCCCTGGGAGTGTCCCTTCCATCCCTGGAAGAGATGCTCCGAGGGCTGGAGCCCCTCTGCTCCGGAGCCAGGCTGGGAGAGCTGGGGGTGTTCACCTGGAGGAGAGAAGGCTCCAGGGAGAGCTCAGAGCCCCTTGCAGGGCCTAAAGGGGCTCCAGGAGAGCTGGAGAGGGACTGGGGACAAGGGATGGAGGGACAGGACAAGGGGAGCATGGATTTAAGCTGAGAAAAGGGAGACTTAGGTTGGATATATGGAAGAAATTCTTCCCTGTGAGGGTGGGGAGGCCCTGGCACAGGGTGCCCAGAGAAGCTGTGGCTGCCCCTGGATCCCTGGAAGTGTCCCAGGCCAGGCTGGATGGGGCTTGGAGCAGCCTGGGACAGTGGAAGGTGTCCCTGCCCATGGCAGGGGGTGGCACTGGATGGGATTTAAGGGCCCTTCCAACCCAGACCATTCCATGATTTTATGCTTCCATGAATCATTGCACACAGACCCAATTCCTGCCATCCCAGGTTGCCACTGCCCAAAATAACCCCTCAAAGCTTTCCAGCACCCAGTCCTGGAGGATCCACAGGGAAGAGGGAGAAGGGAGCACATCCTGGGAGGGCGAGAGCTTCTCTTTGCTGGGCATCCAGCACAATCCCTGCCTGCAGGGACATTCCCAGCTCTGCCAGACGCCAGGGAGCCGTGTCACTTGTTGATTGATGTCCCTGTGGCCATCTGCAGCCAGGGAGGCCAAAGCCGTGACCAGAATCCATCCAGGTTGCCATGGCAGCAGGAACAAAAAAATTTAAAAAATAAAAACAAAAAAAAAGGGGAAAAAAAGAAAACCCCAACCCAAGTCTTAGGTATGGGAGAAGGAATCTCCAATGAAATAAAAAACCAGGATGATCTCAGTGCCAACGCAGACCTGGTGGAAGCTCCTGGGAGAAGAGGGAGGTGTGTTGGCACGGGGATGGATGATGGATGGATGCAGAGCAGCGGTGGGAGGAGGAGGAGGAGGAAGGCGGGCGCAGCGTTACCGGTTTGTCACTCTCTCCTCCACGGAGGAAAAAAGCCCTTTTAGAGCCTTATGGGATGTCTGGATCGGGTGGAGGCACTGCCACAGTCCAGACACTCAGAGAAATTCCCTTTTTTACGGACAGAAACTGCTGCAGTGTTTCCTTGTTCTTTCCCGGTCGCTTGTGCCTCACCACTGGCTCCCATCCAGTGATTGGTAGAGCCCATCAAAGCAGATTTGTTCCTTACCTGGGCTTTTCCAAGGTCTAAAAGGACGAGAATGACACATTTTAATTCCCTCCATTTTCTTTTGTAGGCTGATTTTTCCTGTCCTGTACCCCACACCCCTCTCTGCTCCCAGCAGTTCTGCACTAAGACACGAAGTCATGGAATCACAGAGTCCTGGAATGGTTTGGGGTGGAGGGGACCTTAAAACCCATCCCATCCCACGCCCTGCCATGGCAGGGACACCTTCCACTATCCCAGGCTGCTCCAAGCTCCATCCAGCCTGGCCTGGGACACTTCCAGGGATCCAGGGGCAGCCACAGCTTCTCTGGGCAAAGAAGTCCACAAACCTTTCATTTTCCTGGCATTTTAGCAGCCCTTTGAAACGGAATGGTTGTGGGTGAAATCTCCATGCAAATGATGCCCTTTTTGCTTTGCTGGAAAGAGCTTTTGGAGTTTCTTTCCTAAAAATCAAAGCCAAAAGCAGGGAGGAGGAATAAGAGCCTTCAGAAAATCCCATGGAGCACTGATGTCCCGGTGTCCACATTTCCCTCTTTCCATGCTCCAGACCTTGCATTTCCCTCAAGTTCCTTGAGGAAGCTCAGGCTGGAGAGCTGCCTCAGCTCCAGCACTCCAAAGGCAGCCAGGGAAAACAGGGAAAGGTTTTTCTTGGAGAGGGTTTGGTCCCTGCATCAGGGGACTGGCAGGTGACATTCCCTTGGCAGAATCCCGAGGCCTGGAGGTCTGTCTGCCTGGAGCAGCGCCCCAGGCAAGGAGCCACAGAGCTCTTCTCTCCTAAAACCCTGCTGGATCACCAGCACAGCGAGGAGCCCGCGGGAGGGAAGTGCCAGCCCGTCAGGGAGAGGGTGCAGCGAGGACAGTTCCATTCCTGCGAGGCGATCAAATGAAATGGATGTTTTCTTCCCACATCCTCTCCCCTTCACCTACCCCAACATCTGCTCTCACCGTGTCTGAACCAGATGGGGATGTGCCTCTTCCATCCCTGACTCCAGCTCGGGCGCTGGACCCCCTAAATTCACAGGGAATGTGCCTGTGGTTGGCATTAACACCCCCAAAGAAGGATTCCCCACTTTTTTGGAATTAACCTTGGCATTGGAACAGCAGGAGGTAGCAGTGGCGTGTGAGAGCAGCAACGCTGGATCTCCATGGGTGTACACACTGCGTGTTGCCCCAGGATGTTTCCGCTGCCACGTGGGACGAGCTCAAGTCACAAAACCATGGAATACCTCAGTGTGCCAGTTTCTCCCTGTTTTGCCCTTTCATTGAGATTTAAAGTGCGGCTTTGCCAGCCAGAGGCGAGTCCACAACGAGGAGCGGGCCGCCGGGAAAGGGAACGCGCCTGCTTCGCTTCCCTCACATCTCCTGGGCGCTTCCACCAGCGCCTCCTTGATTCATCGGAGCGTGTCACCGCACGGCAGCAGGCTGCTGGCAGCACCCACGCCAGCGATCCGTGCCGGGAACGGGGCGGGACGTGTCGGGAAGCAGCGATTCCTCTGGGATCAGGGACAGCAATCCCACATGGGATCCACCACCCCATCCCAAAGGGGCAGCTGTAGGATTTGGGAAGGGTGTCCCTGCTGCTGTGCTTGCCACAGCCTTCAGTTTAGGAGCTGTTGGCTCTGTGGGCAAATCCATACGGAAGGGTTGATCCTGTGCCTCTGGCACAGTGTGGCCGCCACCGTGGCTTCAGGTCAGGTCAACTTTTGTCTGCCAGGACCTGACATCCGGCCACCAGACCTGGGATCTGAGGCTGAGTGACCCTGGGGAGAGGGACATCTCTCACAGCACCTGCCCAGGACATCCTGCCCCTTCACCCTTGTGTTCCTGCTGGTGACAATCCACCTCCCACGCTGGAGATTCTGGAAAAGGGACACACAGTGGCACGAGCAGCAGCAAACCCAGGCCAGGCTGGATGGGGCTTGGAGCAGCCTGGGCTGCTGGAAGGTGTCATGGGCAGTGGGCTGGGACTGGATGGTCCTGAAGGTCCCTTCCAACCCAAACCATTCTGTGATTCCAGTGTTCCATGAAACTCATGCTGAGGAATGGTGGCACCTTCTGCTGACCTCGGCAGGACATTCCCAGCCTCTGGGGAGGGCTCTGCAGCAGGGGGAGTGTCCTGGAGCCTGGGCTTCACCTGAAGGCCACTTGGAGCCTTCAGAAAAACTCAGGAAAACTCATCCCGTGGGAATCACCCCATCCATCTCATCCCGCACCTGGGCAAGTCTCCCAGGCTCCCTTCCCGAGCCCCTGCCTGATCTCAGCTCTCCGATTTAGGAAGAGGAGATGGAGCCCTCGGACAGAGGCACCAGTCGGGGCTGCCCCACCCAGCGGGATCCGCACACCTCGGAGGGAGCCCCTGACACACTCCCGGTGTGTCCCTCCCTCCAGGCCGCCTCTCCGAGCCCACGCAGAGCTGCCACCTGCACAGGCAGCTTTTCCCAAAAGCCCAGATTTTGGATTTAGTGGCTGATTTCGTGGTTACTTCGAGCAGTCGGACACCGGCACCGGTTTCGCGAGTCTCCCTTCCCGCGCGACCGCAGCAGGTGTTAAACAGCTGCTCCGAGCACCTCCAGCTCATTCCCGACATAAATCCCGGAGAGCACGGGGAAGCAGATCGGCTCCCAAAGTTATGCAAAGCACCCAACCTGGAGACAATCTCCCCCTGTAATTACTGGAATGTTAAACACCGTTACATAACGATTACAGATTCCAGGTCAGATCCTCCATACGTCACGGAAGCATGGAGTGTTTTGACATTTATGGGAATGCTTCTTATTTTTAGTTGGTTTGGTTGCCATGGCAGCGAGAAGAAATCTGCACCAGCCTCGGCTATACATTAGATTTGAGCCTCCCACTTGATACATCCAAAAAAGTTTTCAGCTGCTCTCCCCCAGAGCTGTCGGCCAGAAGCTGCGAGGGGTGGAAGGAGGCTTGGAAAGAAAACATCCCACTCCATCATTTAATGGGAAAGCTGCTCCTGAAGGCCTCTCTAACCCCTGGGTGACTGCAGGCACTCGTCAGCAGGTCCGGTTTTATTATTATAGTCAGATATAATTTAGATTTTAGAGTTTACAACTTCAGAACTTCGATTTTATTTTAAGATATCTCTGCACTGCAGAGGTTAGGAGATCATTTTGAATGAGCAACTTTCTGCTCAAGGGAAGCAGAAATTGTCAGGAAATGGGAATATCAGAGAATCCCAGAATGGTTTGGGTTGGAAGGACCTTAAAGCTCATCTCATTCCACCCCTGCCATGGGCAGGGACACCTCCCACTATCCCAGGGTGCTCCAAGCCCCGTCCAACCTGGCCTTGGACACTTCCAGGGCAGGTCAAACAAGCCTCGAGTTGTTTGTGAAGCCAATAAATGTTGGACAAAGCTTCCTTTTCAATGCCAAAGACACGGGGAATGTCCCACCTTCAGCACATCTGAACCTCCAAATGCTCCAGCTGAGTCTTTGGGCAGCAGGGAAGGAGGATGGAGACAAACCCAGCCTGTGGGAGGAAGGACAGATTTTTCTGGTGGGATGAGTTTAACGTTGCCATTCTCCAAAATGAGTCACAGGCTGGAGAAGTGGGGCATTAATCCCAGAGGAGATGAGTAAGTGGGCAGGCTGGTCAAAGGAGCACCACAATTTAGACTCCAAGCTCTGCTCTGGCAATGGTTTCTGCTCTCTTTCGATAAAAATCAGAAATTTTCCACCAGCTCCTGGGAGTAAAAAAAACCAACAACTCAAAAATAAATGATGTCACCCTTGAAAGTAAGCAGCACGTCTGAGATTTACAGATTTTTTTCAGTGCATCTCACTCTGAGGCATCATTTGAGCTTTAACTTCTCCTCTTCCACAGCCAGACATCCCCGGATCCTGGCGTCTCGCCAGCCTGGCTCCTCCTTGATGGAGCAATTTTGCCACCTTATTTTCACAAGTGATTTCCAGGAGATGTTTTTGGGAAGCATTATCCCCTGCCAGTGCCCATGGTCACAGCTGGAATTCCTCATGGGAGAACAACATCCTCCGACACCTGGGCGTTTATCCTTACCCTGTGCTACCGATCAAGCGCTGGATTTAACGAGCAAAGTTTAATTGCAGCGATTGTAATTAAAAGTCTGATGGAGGAAGAAATGGTTAAACATTTCCATCAGTTACACAGCTAATGTTGCCATTAGGGTTTCCCAGGATGCAGATGAAGCAAGGAGCAGCCTTGGACACCTCCACAGGTTCCTGGGAAGGGTTTGAGCAGTTCAGAACCAGGGGTTGTTTCACACCCACTCCATGTGGGTGGTGATGAACTTTGCTGGTGTTGCTCATCAGCCAAACAAGCCCTGGGTGTCGCTGTTTGGGAAACAGAGAGAGATCCCTGAATCACAGAGTGGGGGTTGGAAGGGATCCTAAAAAGCCATTTAGTCCCACCCCTGCCATGGCAGGGACACCTTCCACTGTCCCAGGCTGCTCAAAGCCCTGTCCAACCTGGCCTCAGACACTTCCAGGGATCCAGGGGCAGCCACAGCTTCTCTGGGCACCCTGTGCCAGGGCCTCCCCACCCTCACAGCCTGGAATTCCTTCCCAGTATCCCATCTAATGCTCTGTCAGTTTACATTCACTCCTCCCCTTGTCCTATCCCTCCATCCCTTGTCCCCAGTCCCTCTCCAGCTCTCCTGGAGCCTCTTGAGGCCCTGCAAGGGGCTCTGAGCTCTCCCTGGAGCCTTCTCCTCTCCAGGTGAACACCCCCAGCTCTCCCAGCCTGGCTCCAGCGCAGAGGGGCTCCAGCCCTTGGAGCATCTCTTCCGTGGCTCCTCTGGACTCACTCCAGCAGCTCCACATCCTCCTTGTGCTGAGCCTCTTTCCCTGCCTCCTACCCAACAGGAAACATTCCGAGTGTTTTGCCATTGGGAAGCTTTCCTCTAACTTCCATAATCCATCTAACCCCAGGAAACCTCATCCCTCTCCCAGGAAGCTGCAGTTCCCTGCCAGCAGTGAGGCAGCAGAGCTGGCATTGCCTTCAGCCTGCAGCAGCTCTGAGTGATGGGAAGGAACCCGTCCCGGGCACAGGGAAACTGGTTCTGGAGAACCGGGCACCAAAATGTTCAAAATGCTCAAAAACGGGAAGGTCTGGCTACAGGCACAAAGCATTCCCTGGATTCCTCATGTTGGTGACAAGGAGATAAAAAGGGCCACCTGCATTCAGTGAAGTCGATCATCCACGAAAATCCGGCACTTTTCCTTGCAAGGAGGAGACCTCAGAAACAAATGGGAAGGGTTTCCAACTTTCTGAGCTCCTGCAACGGTGCTTGGGGCAAATGATGCCAGCAGCAAGAAGCTCTGAGGGTGGTTCTGGGCGGCAGCTCCTGCCGGAGCTCTGGGAGACCTGGAACCTTTCTAGGCGTGCTGCCAGCATTCCTGACGGTGCTCTTGGCACCAGAGAGGAGAGTGACCTCAGCACCTGTCCTGCTGCCAGGAGCTGTCCCCAGCACAGGGAAATCAGGATATGCTGAGAGCTCTGCGTGACCCGAGGACCGCAGGGATGCGGATTTCAAGGTCGTGCGCGCAGGGGCTCACAAACAAGGATTTCTCCCGTCAGCCAAGAGCTCATCCCTTCAAAATGATGGAGGAGGAGGAGGAGCAGGGTGTACTGGTCGGTGACAGGATGAATTATGAGCTGCCAAAGTCTTGGAATCATAAAAAGGCAACTCCAAGCTCTGGCTGCATCCACTGAGATGTTCCCAGTGGGCACAGGGAGAGTCCTCCAGCACAGTGGTTTCTGCAGGAACACCAGAGGCCCCGTGACCTCCAAGCAGGAGAGGAAACACATTCCCAGAGCCTGAAGCAGGTTTCCCACATGGCAGTGGAAGATCTGCTTGCATCAGACACCTGAGGCCCCTCCAGCAGCGTGGGAGCACCTCTGGGAAGGTTCTGGTGCTTCCCAACCGTCTCCTCTGAGGAGCTCTGAGCCCTTGTCCACTCTGATTTATCCCTTCAAGGTGTTCTGGGCGTGGGATGAATAAAGAGACTGCAGAGTTGTTGTCTTGGCTCATTCCTCTCTTTTATTTATGAGCTCTAGGCCAGCTCAGATATTTATAATGATTCACCAAGAGGATCCAACAGCACTTACAGAGTCTAAATGACTTTAATTTATCTCAGCCCAGCGGTGGCTTCCACACTCTCCAGAGCAGAATCTGGTTACAACAGGAGATGCACCAGCAGCAGGAGATGGAAATGCTTCTATAGCAGGAAAATTCAGGAAATTTTTCATCATGGAAAGGGTGGTCAGGTCTTGGAAGGGGCTGCCCAGGGACGTGGTGGAGTCCCCACCCCTGGAGGTGCCCAAGGAAGGACCAGACGTGGCACTCGGTGCTCTGGGCTGGGTGATGTGCTGGGGATCGAGGTCGGGCTCAATGANTGGAGTCCCCACCCCTGGAGGTGCCCAAGGAAGGACCAGACGTGGCACTCGGTGCTCTGGGCTGGGTGATGTGCTGGGGATCGAGGTCAGACTCACTGATCCCAGAGGTCTTTTCCAACCCCGATGATCCCATGATTCTGCGTGAAGGTGAAGCTCCTGGCCAGAGCCACACGAGAAAAGCAGGAGCCAGCTGAGAACAAGACAATTCCTCCATCCTTTCACCGATCACAGCCACGTCAGACAAACGAATGCTGAAGCTGGGTCAAGTAATTATTGCAGGTTCAGAGCTGTGCAGCTCTCGGGGCAGTGACAAGCGTGACAGCCGTAAATAAAACCCAGCCAGGGCGTGAGCAGCGCTCGCTGCTCGCTGAGGGCTCCAGCTGCAGTGCCAAGAAGAAAACAGCTCAATGTTTATGGCCAGGGGTTGCTTCCAAATGCACTGGCTGCGTTCCTCTTCCTGCCCATTTCCATGATCAGCGGGATCACTCCAGCAGAAAGGGCAATCCTAGACCTGCCAGAGTGAAAAATGGCCACGGGAAACAAGAGGCAAACAAGGAATGATGGTTTTACTTCGGCAAAAGGGCAGCTCGAGGAGGGAGAGTGGGGGAAAAAAATGACCAGCTCTGAGCAGAGACACCAACAGGGAGCAAATGAGGAATGTTCAGCAGCATCCAGGGGAAGCCACGGTCAATACGGAGCCAGCAGGAGCCTGAGGAAGCAGAAAGGGAAGAACAAAGCACACGGGAGTGGAAGAGAGAAGCACTCAGAAAATCATTTTCTCCTTATCACTTGTCCTTCCTTATCAGGTTGAGAAATGGTGGTGCCTTCCTTGGGCATCCCCAGCTCTTGGGCTTCCCCTGCCTGAATATCAGTGTGGGAGCTTGGAATTGCACCCGCTCCCGGGATCCCAGGAACTGCACAGACCCCCTGGAGAGGGGAAGGAGCCCCTCAGTGTGTCCTGTCAAGCAGGGGACTCACAGCCCCGGGTGCCCCCCCAATATTTTTGCCATCTCCCCACCATGGAAATGGNTGGAGTCTTCTCTTCTCCAGGTGAACACCCCGAGCTCTCCCAGCCTGGCTCCAGAGCAGAGGGGCTCCAGCCCTTGGAGCATCTCTTCCGTGGCTCCTCTGGACTCACTCCAGCAGCTCCACATCCCTCTGATGTTGGGGTCCCAGAGCTGGACGCAGCCCAAAGCCATCGCGGGAGGCGCAGAGCATCTGCACCAACGGGCAGCCCCAAATGTGTGCACAGAGAGAGGGAAATAAGAGATAATACGGAGGCATTCCAAGCAATCCTATTTTTCCATTGGCCGAACAGGACCCGCTGTGCCGCTCTGTTGCCAGGAGAGTTTAAGACCTCAGCCGACCTTCAGAGCGAGCAGGGTTGAGAAGCAAAGCCACGGGAGCTCCTCGGGGCCCCTGTCCCCGCTCTCCAGTGGCGGAGCGCGTCCCCACGGGGGCGTCCCAGGCTCAGCGACCGCGTCCCGCTCCCCACGCGGGGCATCACCGCACCAGCATCCCTCCGCTGCGATCCGCGGAAAGCCGTAGGGTTACCGAGCGTGATGCGTTTATCGCACACGTGCGGCTGCTCTCACAATTTACAACTACAGCCTCACGACCGCAGCCCTCGGCAGCTCCCTTGTCACCAGCGCTGCCAAAAAGTCACCTTGTGCGGTCAGAGGGGAACCCGCAGGAGCGCCCCTGGATCCCGGGGAGGGGATGCTGCGGGCACCGCGGGCCGTCCGCGGGGCGGGCGGGAAGCCCGGGGGTGCAGTGACGCTTCTCGGGAGCCGGGGAAGGGAAGAGGAACGGGAAGAGCAGCGGGAAGAGCAGCGGGAAGGGCCGGGACAGGCGCTCGCCCCGCACCGACCCCGCAGCGCCGCCGCAGCCCCGAGCGCAGCCCCCGCAGCGGCGCCGCCGGGCGGGCGGGGCGGGATGACGGACAG
>VXAZ01002736.1:18997-70154 GCA_013399875.1 Gymnorhina tibicen | reverse complement strand
AGACTCCAAAGAAGAACGCAAGCAGCAGCTTCTGCCTCCTAATTCCTCATTGGAGTGTCAAGCCTCAGCCCAGCTCATCCTGCTGTACCCTCACTCCATCTGTTCTGTCTCTTATTTCATCGTCAATCAAAATAAACAGAATTCCTGAAAATGTGAAAGAAATCTGGTATTTCCAAGTTCCTTTTTCTCCTCGAAGACTTTACACACTCCTGTTTGGCACAGGCAGTTTTCCAAGCTGATTTTATTAGGGAATACTACAAATGGGAGAACTCCGAGCCCTCCTAGAGAGCTCTGGTACAACTCCATGGTTGGATGGGAGCTGGAACAGATGGGAGAGTGCCTCCAGGCTCTACATTAACCCTGCTGTTCCCTGACTGGGGGCCAACAACACTTTCAAAAAGTACCGAGCTAAAAATGCATCTCCAAGCCAGAGATGATCCAAAGTTCCAATAAACATCAACAAGACGGGTGACACCCTTTCGCTTGGGTGACAAACAGCTCCTTTCAGGGAAATGCCGAAGTTTCGGCATCCCAGTGTCTGAAAGAGGGGAGCGTTTAAGGGAAAGATGTTTCGAGGGAATTTGGTGGCCGCTGGTCCATTACAGCCGGAATCCTTTGACCATCACCTCATTACATGGAGAGCAGAGCCAAGAGAGCGCAACGCGGGCCATAATTGGGGTAGAGAAGTGGAGCAGAATTCCTGGGGGGAGATGTGCCATGCTCCACTTGGTGCTGCTTGAAAAAAAAATCTCCATTTTTGCTGCCGAGTACACAAATTCCTTTTAGATTCCAAAGGAGCTGTGGGTGTCCAGAGTCTTTTACTCTCAGCCCATTTGAGGTTTTCCATACCCACCTTCCCTCCCAGCCACATGGGAGCTGAATGACAGAAATCCACAGCTGGCCTGGGAACTCTTGGATACCACACGGTGAGAATTTCAGAGGAGTCAGAGGTATTCAGGCAACCCCAGGATGCTCTGAAGGTTCTGATGTGGAAAATGTTCTGTCTCTGCAGTGAGGACTCTCCTTTTTATGGAACCATGGAATGGTTTAGGTTGGAAGGGTCCTTAAAGACCATCCAGTGCCACCCCTGCCATGGGCAGGGACACCTCCCGCTGTCCCAGGGTGCTCCAGCCTGGCCTTGGACTCTTCCAGGAATGGGGCAGCCACAGCTGCTCTGGGAACTCTGTTCCCTCACCGCCCTCACAGGGAGGAATTCCTTCCCAATATCCCATCTAACCCCTCTCTCAGTTTAAAAAATCCGTCTCTCTCATCCCCATCCCGATGATATTATTCCAAACCCCATAGCACCGTACAAGCCATGCAGCACCATGTCCCTAAAAGCCTAAGGGAACAGCCTAATCCCAGAGGAGCAGGACCCAAACAGCTGAAAAATCCATTAAAAACCCAATTTTTTTTCCCTGAGCAGGCATCCAAAAGCCTCATCCAGAGGAGCAGATCCCTGCCCTGGTTTGTGGGATGATTATTCCCCCAAACAAACCCACCAAGCTCCATTGTTCATCCTTTCTGCTGACAGGCACGAAGGTTAATTGGTCACAATTGCATTTCTAATGTCCCAGCTGAGAGAAGTGCCAGAAGCCAGAGGTAAATCACACAACTACCCACTTGCTGCCTCTGAGTTTAAATAAATAGAAATTCCAGGCTAATTAATATTTAGGAAATGCAAAAGTTGTCATCTTAAATCAGGCTGAAACACAATAATCACATTAAGTGCTTACTTCAGCAAAATACCCCTGAAATGCAAAGTGTTGGTGAGTTATGGGAGTATTTATCGCCTTAATTGACTCCTGGCTCTGGCAGAACTCCATTACCCAGGAGTTAGGAGGAAATTTAATTCTGATCCTCGCGTTTGCACTCAAGGACTTCTGTTTGACTTGGGTTTATTTTCAGCGGCGGGACTGAAGGGCTGCATTTTTCCAGTTGCAATCCTGCTCAGTTGAGCAACAAATGCGACATTTCGTATTTCATCTGCTGACCTTCCGTTCATATCTGAGAAATTTTTCATCCTGTTCCCCTTCTGTTTCCCTTCCAGATGTCCTTTAAGGCAAGAAGGAACCTGGTGTTTCAGCAGGCAGAGTCTGGTAGGAATTATTTAGACAAAGAGGGTATTTCAGACACCCTTTTCTTGGGCTCAGTGAGCAGCTTGGCTGCTGCTTGGGACCTCAGTTTCTGTGGAATAGTGGAATATCCTGAGCTGGAAAGGAGCCTCAAGGATCTATGAATCTGTGTCCTGGCTCGGCAAAGGACAACCCCAAGAATCAACCCAAGAAACCTCAAGAATCGTCCCAATCACACTTCATTTTTAGGAAAAATTTCTTCATCAAAAGGGTGGTCAAGCACTGGAATCAATGTTCTCAGGACACTGGTAGAGTCCCCATCCCCGTAAGTGTTCCAAAAATGTGGATGTGGCACCTAGGGACCTGGGTCAGTGGTGGCCTTCGCAGTGCTGGGTTGGACTTGATCTTAGAGGGCTTTTCCCACCTTAACAATTCCCTGATTCTATGATTCCGTGTCTCTGGGAGCATTGTCCCAGTGCTCCTGGAGCTCTGGCAGCCTCGGGCCCGTACCCATTCCCTGGGGAGCCTGGGCAGTGCCCAGCACCCTCTGGAGGAAGGACCCTAACAGGAATCAGGGCTCCCTCCTTGTGCACAACTCCTCGTCCTGAGGGTGAATCCAAAGCTTTTCTGCTGTACCCAAAAATTGACTGCTTGAGGGTCACTCCCCACGCACTGCAAGGAGCTCCAGAGCTGTCACAGGGCGAGGACAGCTCTTGCACAGCCATGGTTCCTGTGACAGCTTGACCCAGGCAGGGACACAGAACCTCTCCTTAAAGCCAGGCTTGGAAACATCCCGTTAAACAATCCCCGTGCTGGAAGAGGAGGGAGTGTGATTGCAGCTCCTCTGGCGCCCACACCTTTGCCCAAAGGTTTGCCGGGATTTCACAGCAATTTGGGAATGTCAGCACTTGGGCTGCTCCGGGGGATTCCTCCTGTAAACCATCCCAAAACCTGTTTCCTCCTTCCCGCAGGCACAGGGCTGGAGCTGCTCCTCCCGGTTCTCCCGGGTGTGACACATCTCGGTGTTTTAGCAAGTTCAGGAGGTGTTTGTCACATTCGCCCGGCTTCCTGCACGAATAAACCGCCCTGGAAACCTGCACAATTCCCACCTGGCACCGGGATTGGAGGAGCTAATTGTGCCTCTCGGATTGACAAGCGACTCCGACAGGCAGCGCTCTGGGATTTACCGGAGTCAGGGCTGAGCAGGGGAACAGAAATAAACTTACAGGAGTGCTGGCACACAGGATTTCACAGATTAAAGAGCACGACTTCACAGATCACATCGAGGACTTCACACATCAAACCCAGGACTTCACGCATTAAAGACCAGGATTTCACAGAATAAATCCAGGAGTTCACAGATCAAATCAAGGACTTCACAGAATAAATCCAGGACTTCACATATGAAATCTTCACACTTAGAACTTCACACATTAAGGGCCAGGATTTCACAGATTAAATCCAGGATTTCACAGATTAAATCCAGCATCCTGAACTGCAGCAGGAAGCAGAATAGGAACTCATGGAGAAGAAATGTTGTGGGAAGAAATGCCGTGAAAAAATCTCACTGAAATCCATGGGAGTCCTTTGGCAGGTTCAGCATTTACAGGTTTTGTTTTAGCGTCTGGAACCAGTTTTGGAGGGTTTTCTGTGAGCTGACCTGGCCCAGAGGGAAGAAACTTGAGAGGAGTTCAAAATCCACAATTCCCAGCCCAGTTTGGATGATCCAGAGCAAACCCCGCTGGAAGATCAGAATTCCTGACGTAAGAGAAGGGTTGTGCTGGCAGGGAAGGGGGACAGGAGGGAGCTGGGGCAGGGAAAGGGAGCACAGGAAGGGGACGAGGCGGAGACCCCAGACTGGAAATGAAAAAAGCCTCAGTTCCAGGGATACTGGGCAAAACACATAAGGGACTCTGGTCTGGCTCCAGTGCTCGAGCCAAGCCAACTGCAACAGAGCTGCTCCCCTTCCCTGCTTCCAGCAAGGAAAATCAAACACAGGGAGCGGCTTTGTTCTGCCTGGCGAGGGAACTGAGATAAGACTCACTCAGAAAGCCAAAGGGTCGCTCCTGCTCCACCTGAGAGCAGGAATCGATGTCTCCGGTCCCTTTCAGAGGCGTTGGAACGGAGGTTTTGATGGATGCTCCACCCCTGTCAGTGCCTGCTCCATTACCCAGCAGCAGGAGGGCTCTGCTGGCACGGTCAGGACAAAAGCCCCTCCCTGACTGCGGTGCCTTTGGCTGGAGCAAACACCACGGTCAGCTCCCCCACTGCAACCTGGCCTCGGACATTCCAGGGATCCAGGGGCAGCCACAGCTCCTCTGGGAATTCCAGCCCAGCCCCTCCCCACCCTCACAGCCAGGAATTCCTTCCCAATATCCCATCCATCCCTGCCCTCTGGCAGTGGGAAGCCATTCCCTGCGTCCTGTCCCTCCATCCCTTGTCCCCAGTCTCCACCCAGCTCTCTTGGAGCCCCTTTAGGCCCTGGAAGGGGCTCTGAGGTCTCCCCAGAGCCTTCTCCCCCAGCCCTCCCAGCCTTTATCTTTGATTTTCATATTATTTTAGCAGCAGAAAAGACCCTCCCAGAGTCGCAACAGGGCCTGGGAAAGCTCATTAAAGGCAGAGCGTGGCACAGTCATTGTTATGGAGATGTCAGGTTTAATTCTGCAAAGGAACCAGCCCCCTCGGTGCTCTCGGGGTGATCGATACCCACCTCGTATCTACCTACAGCAGGGACAATTGCGGTGACACCGAACTGCCACCACGCACTTCCTTCAGTCCCTGCTCTCAGATCCCTGATTTCCGAGCCGGAGTCATTAGGAGAGGTCCCGAACTGTTCCCAGCCAGGGAGGCTCGCCCCAGGCCGGGATTAATGAGTCTGACTCCTATTGACTCAACACGCCCAGAGCGGAGCTGCAGCCCTTCAAGCGGCAGCCAGCGCACAAAGGAAAGCTCCTGGCACAGGGAGAGAGGCCCAGACCCGAGCTGAGACAGAAGCCGCCAAAGGTCCCGTCACTTCTTTCTCACAGTGAAATAAACGGCTCCGGGCGTTTTGATCCCACAGCCCAGGTCGGTTACAGGGAGCTGAAATCCCACGCCGAGTTCCGCACACGGGGGCTGTTTGTGCTCTGGCTTGTACCCGTGCAGACCCACAGGAGTGTCTCTGGATGAGCCTGTGCTGGATGACTTGCACACGGAACAGAGGGACTGACAGTGGAAAATAACACAAAGGCCTCGTTCATTTTGTGGTATCGACTCCAGCACCAGCCACTCACCCTTCAAAAGCAACCAAAAACTTACAATGAAAGGAGGGGCTGCAGTTCCCGGGATTTCGAGCCAGTGCCTCTATTCCTGTCTGGCTCATCCCAGCCGGTAAAAGAGTTGCCCCAAGCTGAGGGCACAGCTTTAGGATTCAGAAGCAATTCCTTGCTGAAACTCCCTAGGAGTGACTCAACACCCCGTGCCTCAGTTTCCCTGCAAAGCTGAGCTGAGATTTCCCACCCCACACAGAAAATGGGAATATTCAGGCATCAGGCACTGACTGTGATCAAGAAAAACACAAAATAATTAACATTTAGCACTAACAACCCTTGTGCTTTTAACCACACACACCTGCATTGGTACCTCTATTGATTCACTTTTTAATTGCACATTCTACTATTTTCAGTTCAAAATCTCAGTGAAGAGATTTATCAGTAAAGGAAATTGATCGGGAAAGGAAATGGGACTGACTTAATCCCAACACAGGATCCTGCCAAGAAGGTGAAGCTGCCTATTTCCTCCTTTTTTAAGAGTCAAGCCCCGCCTAGAAATGCGATTAAACTGATAAATTTTATTATAAACATGGCATCATCCCACAGTGGATCCCGGGTGAGCTCCAGACGAAACCTCCTCGTCACCTGCACGCCCCATGAACACCTCCACGTGCTGCTTATCCCGAAAGAAATCTAATTCCCTTCATTTCCCCCACCCCAAAGTTGGGGAGCAAACCGTATGTTTAATTACAAACTTTCCACTCGGAGCAGCTGTAATTAATGAGCCAAGGAACCTGCAAGACACCTGGAGCGACCTGGATTCCTCCCGGAGACCCCGGCGCCGCTCGCGGTGCAGTTCGAGTCACTTCCCATTAGTTTTAGGGGCTGGAGCGCCCACCCAAGGCATTAATCACGGAATGCTACAGCTCCCAGCCTTTTAATTACCCTCGCTCCGTGTGCCGTGCACGGATTGTGCCACCCTCGTAATAAATGGCCTTCCCGGGGCTAGCGAGGGCCGTGCTGGGGTTTGGTTGGTGGTATTCAGTTTTTTAAGCAAGGTTCTTGGAAAAAATGGGATTCCCAGCGCTGGGAATAGCTCTGAGACGGGGCAGAATGATCTGCAGCCTGGAAATAGTGAAGGATTAACGCGGTCTGGAGAGCGGGATGCTGATGGGGGAGAGGATTTGGGCACCGCTTCCAGCTTTTTCACTTCCAGTGATTTTCCCTCCTCTCTGAGAACGCCTTGTCACTGAGTCCCCTCTGCAATGCATTCCTCTGGAGGTGAAATCTCTCCTCCCTTCTGCTTCTCCACAGGTTCCAAACTACAATTTCGGGATAATTTTATAATTTTTTCCCCTTATTTAAGTCAAAATGACTGGTTGGACAGCACAAGGTGTCAGTCCAACTGTAATTCCCTCCACGCTCTAAGGAAAACGCTTCAGAAGAGACTGGGCAGCTTCCCAGATCATGGAATCATGGAGTGGTTTGGGTTGGAAAGGACCTCGAAGATCATCTAATGCCAATTCCCCTGCTGTGGGCAGATCTTTTAACAGCGACCTGGATCAGGGGGTCGAGTGCAACCTCAGGAAGTTTGATTTTAAACCCCTGGGGGGATTTAACAGCAGATGTGGCACTTGGGGACATGGTCAGTGGTGACCTCAGCAGTGCTGAGGAATGGTTGGATTTGATGATTTGGCTTTTCCAACCCAAACAATTCCATGATTTGTTGATTCACCACTTTTTGCCCCTGGATGAACGGCTTTTTCTGAGGAGATTTTTCTCCAGTGCAAGGGGAGCCATCCCAGCTCAGACTTCCAGAGGACTCTGCAAAGCTGGAAGGAGAAAAAAAATCCTTAACAAAGTAAGAAACAAAGAGATCTGAGAGGAAAAGGGAGAGCAGAGGAGTTTATAAAATGACATGGTTTGAATTGGTGCCAAATGGGGAAAATCAGGGTGAAAATACCTGGATTTATCACCGGTCCAGGACCTCTGTTAGTATTTGGGTTTATCTCTGCAGAAAGCAAACATGATTTAAAATAAAAAGAACCTGCAAGAAAAACCACTTCAGTATTTTCCCTTAGTGAAATGACAGAAATGAAAGAATCACTGAGGTGTTCCTTTCCCAAGATCCCCGGCTGTTTTCCGTAGATTTCCCCTCTAAGTGGGATCACAGAATCCCGGAATGGTGGGGTTGGAAGGGACCTTGAGGATCACCCAGCTCCATCCCTGTCATGGACAGGGACACCTCCCACTAGACGAGGAGCTGGACGTCCCACTCGTGTCCAGTCCAGGCTCAGCTGCACCACTGGAATCACTGGGAATCAGATTCTCAGGCCCCACTGGTGCCTCTCTACATCCAGGAACAAAGTGCCGACAAACAGGGGACGGGAGCTTGTAAAGCATCGAAACCCAAGGCTCTGAATTTCCCTTTCGAACGCTACAAAGGTGTGATTACTGGAATATTTATGCCCTGCTCGTCTGCCCGGCTCAAGGCTGCTGAAATTTTCGTTCAAGGACGAGGTGGTAAAAGCAGGAAGTTTTGTAAGATGGGCAAATGGGCATGGAGAAGGAAAAGGGGGATCTAATTCACCTTTCTCTTACTGGAGCCCCAGCCCAGGCATAAAACAGCTCTTCTGCCCCCAACAGATCCTTGAGCAAAGGCCCTGTGAAAGGAGGCTCAGCCCTTCTCCTGCTCTGCCTCCGGCTGCAATTCCCAAATCCTCTCCTCGGCAGCTCCGCAGGAAATTCCCTTTGTTCTCCAGGTGCACCGTGCGTTATTCCCAGGCTCGGGACGAGCGGCTCTGAGGAGCAGCTCCCCAGAGAGCCCCGCCAGCCACGGCCGCTCTGAAGAGCTCCTAAAGAATTCACCCAGCGCTCGGAGCGTGCCTGAGGCTGCCTTTCCGTGGATGTCACCTGAGGCCACCCATCCTGTTCCCAGTGCTTTAACATTTCCTCAGGATTTAGGGGCAAAACTGCCTCATTTTCTGGTGCATTCATTATTTTTCCTGAGTTGGAGGCAGGTGGAAGGACGTGGTTTTATCACAGCTGCCAAAACCAAACCTGCATCAGTTCTGTCTGTGCCTGCTCACAGGGACACCTCCCACTGTCCCAGGGTGCTCCAAGCCCTGTCCAGCCTGGCTTTGGACACTTCCAGGGATCCAGGGGCAGCCACAGCTCCTCCGGGAATTCCATCCCAGTCCCTCCCCACCCTCACAGCCAGGAATTCCTTCCCAATATCCCATCCATCCCTGCCCTCCGGCAGTGGGAAGCCATTCCCTGTGTCCTGTCCCTCCATCCCTTGTCCCCAGTCCCTCTCCAGCTCTCTCGGAGCCCCTTCAGGCCCTGGAGAGGGCTCTGAGCTCTCCCTGGATCCTTTTCTTCTCCAGGTGAACATTCCCATCTCTCCCAGACTGTTTCCATGGCTGAGGCTTCCACTGCTCAGGAATTTCTGACACATCCATGGGGAACATCTCAGTCAGGTTAAACTTGTGCCACTCCTGAGACACCTCAGGCGACGTCACCTTCATCAGCTTTTCCTCCTCAGACACTTTGTCCCCCCCTCTCAGGCACAGGCCTACCTAATGACTATCAATTAGCACTTAAGCACTAATTAGGGCTATATTTGAGCGCCTAAAAGCAGCTACAGCTCTATTTGTGCTTCTTGATGTAAAGGCAAAAAAAACCCCCTCATCATTTTTGGCAGCTCTTCCCTGCTAAATTTATCAAAACCTTTAAATAAGACAGGGCTCAGAGGGAATATTGGGAATGGGGAAGACGTGATATTCCTTAGATAATGGAGGCTTTTTTGGTTTGATTAACAATTTCTATTTATGATATTTATTGGGGAAGAAGAGTGTGATGGTGATTCTCTAAGGTATTAAATGTGTCCTCTGCCTTCAGAAAAAGCTGCTTCAGGATGACATTTAAAAAACCTTTCCACAAATACAAAATAAACAAAGATTTACTCCCAGCCCTGAATTCACTCAGAGACAAAGAAATGGAACTGCTGAGCTCCAATGAAGGGCCAGAAAAGCCAGTGATTGTCCCCAAAACTAATTTGTTAAACAGCCAAATTCTCTCTTTGGTATTCCAGAGCTGGTGTTCAGTGCTGGGGAAAATCCCCATCGAAAGGATTCCTGATGGTGGCTTCCTCTTGCTGTCCTTCAGCCTCTCCTGAAAAATCTAACCGGGATTTTCCATGGGCCATAAAATCTGTCTCAGATGAACAAGTCCATTTCCACCTCAGGACCCCCCACTCTGATAAGAGCTGATAAGAGCTGCGAGCTGGGAACTGAGGATATGCCAATCACACCCCTCTGCTTTGTGAACCTTATCAGACACAAACCCCAGCACTGATTTCCTTAAAAACAAATTTCCAGAGCTGAATCCTGCCTGGAAATCTGGGAGAAGCATGTGGATTTTATTTTATTTTATGTTATTCTGTTTTGTTTATTTTATTTTATTCTGAATATTATTTCAGAATCAAAGAAAAATGAAATTATTTTTCTGCTTATCCAGGATATTCCAGACACAGGAGAATGAAGGGAAAAGAAATGGACAGAGAATATGGAGGAGATGAGCTTTAATTTTTTAGCCTATGGATGTGAATGGGCAGAAGAGGATTTTGGGCTGGGGGAAGAACATGGAATGGGATTGACTTTATCTCCCTTTATTGGCTAAAAATCCACGGTCAGGGCCAGGACGGTGCAGAAATTTTTCCAAACTTGAGTGGCAAAAAAATCCCACAAGTGAGGTTGGTCCTGTTTACCCAGGGAATGAACCTTTCTAGGTCCTGCCTCCTCAGAAGGGGAGGATGCTTGGAATTTTTGGATGTCATTCACCAGATTTGGACTCAGCGCCTGGGCCTGGAATGTCCTTGGACAAACTCAGCCGTGTCCCTTCCTAGACTGCTCCCAAAGCCCCCCAGAGCCTTGAGAATTCCTGTAAATCCCAGAAAACAGAGATTGCCTTTGGATCAGGAGATTCCCGCACTGCCCTGAGTGCCTGAGTAACTCTCCAGCCCTCGATGAGCCTCAGAACCCCCATGCTGAGCTCAGGGTTAATTCACCATTCCTCGGTGAAGGAACTTAAATTTCCATGGATTTCTGTCACACAGAACTAAGATCCAGGGGATATTGATGATGGAGTCCCCATCCCTGGGGGGATTTTACATTGGATGTGGCACTTGGGGACGTGGTCAGTGGTGGCCTTGGCAGTGCTGGGGAATGGTTGGACTCGATGGTCTTTGGGGGCTTTTCCAACCCAAATAATTCCATGATTTTGGAGTCTTCTCCATCCTCTCTGTGATCACGTGAATTTTTTTGGGGTTGGATTGGGATCTTAATTCCTGCCCAAGTTCTGTGCCTCCTTCTCGTCTCTGAGCCCAAGATGATGTGAACAGCATTTATTAACCAGAAAATCTCTTTTTAAACCCATTTATTAATGGCACATCCCCGTGGGAGCGCTGGGCACCTTTACCCAGGCTTTCCATGCCTGAATCCATTCATCCATGGCCAGAGATGAATTCCCTGGGCTCTGCCACTGCCGTGGGGACCTGCTGGAAATCTGGAGTTATGGCCAAACTTATCACGAGGCGCTGTTGCTGTTCATCACACCTGGCAATAATTCTCCTCTCTGCTCCACAGCTGGAATGGGGAAGCGTTGAAATTCCAGCAGTAAATCCTGGAAGATACTGTCTGTTAACATTTAATGGGTGTCACCATGGGACAGTAAATAATTCCTGCTGGAAAATCCTACAACTTCCCCCATTTTGTTATTCTTTGATGCCCAAACCAACCTGTGGATTAAACAGATTTTTCCAGAGTCATGGTTATTCCAATTAACATAATTCCATTAACATGTCTTTCCTGTTATTCCCTTAAAAGCAGAGGATAAATATTGGCTGTGCTGAACGCTCATGAACTCTGCTGGGTGCTACTTTTAGCCAAATTTCATCTCAGTGTTGTCACCATCCCATGTTTGAGGGCACTTTTCCTTCGTTAGCACTTCCACTTGCATGGGAGAGAGAAGGAATGGGATTCCTGTGAATATTGCAGGAGATGGCTGCCAGTGGAGTTGGGAACATTGATATCCTGCAGGGAGAAATCACTGCTTTTGTTGCCTTTCCCTGGGCTTAGAATTAAAAGCCAAACACGGTTAGAGGGGAAAAAAGGGTTTTACCTCGGTATTTATTAAGGATGCTCTGGTACACCACATCCAGCTAGAAAGCACCCCCGAGAGCACACCGAAAATGCACCCCCGAAAGTGCCCACCAGGGTGCCCACCCCAAGAATGCACCAGGGTGCACCCTCCAAACAATGCACACACACACACAGAGGCACCCAAACGCACACAAAAGCGCACACCCCGATGATTCGCCTATACCATTACAGACCTCGCCANTGTTGTTGTTCTCAAACCTTCTTCTCCTTCTTCTTACTACTCCATTTAATGCGGAAAAATTGTTTAAAGTGATTGGATAAAGAAATCCGCAGTTCCTGTAAACATGTTATAAACATTTGTTGAATATTGGTAGAAAAGTGAAAATACCTTTCGTTTCAAGTGCCTATTGGGTAGTTTACCTTTAAGAAGGCCGTGTTATTGTGATTATTCGGACATTCGGTGGACATTCTCAAGACATTCACATCTCTCTGCTGTACTTTTAACTCCCCTGATAAGACTTAATAAACTATCTGAAAGCAGAGACGGCTGGATGGTTCCTCATTAAGTGGAAATCCTGGCAAGGATTTCAAACTCCTCCCCCAGCAGGGGAGATATGATTTAAGGCACAGCGAAGTATCAGGTGGAAATTCACAGCAGAATTCCACAGTGATAGATTGGAATAATCCCGTTTTTCCTGACCAATACCCCGGCACAGACAGATCCAGTCAGCAAAACTGGGAATAATAATTGGGTTGGGAGAATGCGTTGAGGTTGATCAGTAGGAAATCCTCATGGGAGGCAGCACCAAACAAACCAGGAGCAGAAGCCAGTTTCCATGTTAAGGAGCCTGAGGATGAAAATGTCATGGAATCCCAGAATTTTTTGGCTTGGGAAAGTCCTCTAAGGTCATCAAGTCCAAATGTTTCCATGTCCCCAAATGCCACATTCCCATATCTGTTAAATCCCCCAGGGATGTGACTCCACCCCTGCCCTGGGCATCTGTGCAGGGCTGGAAAATGCTTTCCATGAAGAAAATATTCCCAGTATCCAACCTGAACCTCCCATGGCACAACCTGGGCCTGTTTCCTCTCATGCTGTTCCTTGTACCCACCCCCACCTGGCTCCATCCTCCTTCCATGTCAGTGACAGATCCCTAAAAACTGGATCCAGAAAGTCCCAGACTGGAGCTTGGCGGACTCTTCCCGGTATCCTGCAGTGAGACTTCAGAAAGGAATTCAAACCCCACAACACCAGCAACTTAAAAAATGCTCCCGCCTTCCAAGCCAAACTTTGGGAAGAGACACAACTTATCAGGACCTCAATTCATCCCCAAGCTCTGACCCTCCAAAGCTCTTTCCCAGTTTGTCCCCTCTGAGTCACTCATCTGCTTGTGGCAGGAATAATTAGGAGGAGGAAGAGGAGGCACGGAACCAGCTGGAAATAAGGGATCAGTTTGGGAGAACCATCCTCAAATCCTGTCCTTGTTGCTGTGTTTGGTGGGGTTTTACCTCCTCCCACCTGATGCCCAACCCACCCCCAGAAGTAAAGCACAGGAGCCGTGGAGGTTAAGTATTAATTATCAACAAATGACATTTGGAAGTCAACGATGCAGAACTCAAAGTGATCCAGCACAGCTCCATTTGTTTCAGGGATATCCAGAACATTTTCCCATGCCCAAGACATCACTCTCCTGTCATGGCAGGAATATCGGAGCCACATCAGCCTGCAAATGCTTCTGCAGGAAATTGGGGTTTTTGCTCTATTAGGAGCATTTCATTTTTATGATTAAAATCAGACAACAATGTTTTCCCCAGTTAAAGTGCGACGTGCAAAATACGGCTCTGCTGGAACTGGGTTTTGAAATCCTTATCTAAAGTGCTCGGAAAAGGCATTAATAAATAAGGATGAGAAATGACAACTGCATAGCTGGTGAGGTTCATAATCTGTATCTGCTGTGAGTTATGGACAACAGGCTTTGGGGAAATAATAATAATAATAATAATAATCAGAGTTTACATTTCTGTACAGCAGCTCTCAGCGGAGAGACTTCCATCAATAAAACACCAAGCTGCAATCAGAGAGAAGGGAGATGATTCCTTTGTTACACAAAATTAAGGAAATCCAGGCAGAGATTAATAAAAAACAACATTTAAATCCACCACAGACAGAACTTCAACTGGTCTCTTATTGACTGAACTGTTCTTATGATCCCAGAATCTCAGAATCCCAGAATCCTTGAGGTTGGAAAAGAACTCCAAGGTCATCATGTCTGACTTGTGCCTGATCCCCACCTTGTCCCCAGCCCAGAGCCCTGAGTGCCACCTCCAGGCTTTCCTTGGACACCTCCAGGGATGGGCACTCCAAATCTCCCTGGGCAGCCCCTGCCAAGGCCTGACCGCCCTTTCCATGGGGAAATTCCTGCTGGTGTCCAGCCTGAGCCTCCCCTGGCCCAGCCTGAGGCCGTTCCCTCTCCTCCTGTCCCTGTTCCCTGGGAGCAGAGCCCGACCCCCCCGGCTGCCCCCTCCTGTCAGGGACTTGTGCAGAGCCACAAGGGCCCCCCTGAGCCTCCTTTTCTCCAGGCTGAGCCCCTTTCCCAGCTCCCTCAGCCGCTCCTGGGGCTCCAGCCCCTTCCCCAGCTTTGTCACCCAAACTGAAAGGACAACAGGTTGTGGCTAAAAATGAAGCCTAAACTTTTGTGGTTGGAGTTTGAGCTTTGGAGATGAGTTTTGGTCACACGGGGATGGGCTCTTGATCCACAGATGGACAGAGAGAACTGTGGGTGGGTGGATGGAGGGATGGATGGATGGATGGAGGGATGGATGGAAGGATGGAGGGATGGAGGGAGGGATGGATGGATGGAGAGATGGATGGATGGAGGGAGGGATGGAGGGAGGGATGCAGGGAGGGATGGAGGGATGGAGGGAGGGATGGATGGCTGGATGGATGAAGAACCAAAGCCTTATCTCATTCCTGAAATAATGCCATTTTGGAAGATTCCTACAGCAAAACCAGGAAGGCTTTTTGACAGATCCTAAAGGTGTTTGGCAACTGGCTCCTGCCACCATGATGGAAATTAGTTCCCAAAATATTTATGGTTGTCTGGACAGAAATGATTCTCCTTAACATCACATGGGTAGGGTTGGGCTGAATGAAGTCCCTCAGGCAGCACATTCCCAGCTGGATCCATCCCTGCTGGTGTCTGGGCAGTTAAATCAGCAAAGTTTTGGGGGCTGGTGGCTCCCTGAATGCACTGTGGGGAAGAAAAACCAGTTTTTCACTCCACTCTGTGAGCTCAGATTGTTCAATGGCCTAAAAACCACCCAGAACCCGAACTACACCCAGAAAACGGAACACAACAGACAACGGGAAGTCACCGAGAGGCCTTTTCACCCCAAAAGCCCCAGAGATTTGCATCTTCCACATCCCAAAAGGGCGAGAGCAGCAGGATTTTGCAGGCAACACAGGTTTAAAATGGTGTCACCTTGCTTGCGGTGGAGAACTGCTGGGAGGGAGGGAAGGAGCACAGCTGAATTTGGGTTGAAAAAACAAAATAATGGCAGTCCTTGAGACAAAAAGGAAAAGAAGAAAGGAGGGGGGATTGCTTGGCATAGAGGGAAGCTGTGAAAGACCAGGATAATGCCCCATCCGAATTTTCAAAGGGGACCTTTTCTTCCCTGCTCAGGTTGTTGTCTTTTGTTCCATCCCATTCCAGGCACCATCAGTCCATCTGTCCTTTCCCTTCCCAGCTGGAGGTGGTTGACAATAATCCAATTGGAGATAAGCCCAGATGCATTTCTTTCTTTCTTTCTTCCTCCCTTCTTTGTGATCTGTCTGGAAAACAAAATCCACAAAAGGCAACCATTCCTCAGAACTCCGAATCGGCCTCCGTTTCAAAGCAGGTCCCACCCTGGCAGCGAGAAAACAAAAAAGTCACAGGGAATTTATTACAGAAATTAAGCTGACAAAACGTATTTCCTCTCCCCTCAATCCCTGTACAATTCCAGCAGGACGGCCTGACTCATGATTTTATCCCCGAAATATAATGGACAGAGGGCTTCTGAGACACCTTTAATAATTCTGGATCCTGAGTGTCCAAATTCACCATTTTCCACAAAAAAGTCCCCATTTCCCCCACAAAATTCACCTTTCCCACACAAAATTCCCCATTTACCACGCAAAATTCCCCATTTCCCACACAGAATTCACCCTTTCAAACACAAAATTCCCCATTTTCCACACAAAATTCACCCTTCCACACACAAAATTCACCACTTCCTCCACAAAATTCCCAATTTCCCCCACAAAATCCACACAGAGTTAGGGATGTTTTTTTTTTTTGGGTGGGAAATGAGGAATTTTGCAGGGGAAACGGTGAATTTTGAGGCTGGGAGGGTCTCACTGGAGATTGTTCTGTCCAACCCCTGCCCGAAGCAGGGACAGCTTCAGGGGGGTCCTCTCTGCTTTTCCAGCTGAGCTTTGAGGATCTCCGAGGATGGGGACTCCACAAACCCTCTCTGCTCCCCTGCAGGGTCCTCTCCCAGCACCAGGCACTCCCCAAACCCCAAACCCGCACGGTTCCCTCCTGCCACAGCAGCTCAGGGGCTCCGACGGTGAGGAACAGCTGCTCCATGGAATCCTGGAAGGGTTTGGGCTGGAAAAGACCTTAAAATCATTGTGTTCCACCTCCTGCCATGGGCAGGGACACGTCCCGCTGTCCCAGGTGGCTCCAGCCTGGCCTTGGGCACTTCCAGGGATCCAGGGGCAGCCACAGCTGCTCTGGGAATTCCATTCCAGCCCCTCCCCACCCTCCCAGGCAGGAATTTCTTCCCAATATCCCACCTAAACCTGTTCCTGGTGCATCTTCCCCACAAGCCGCTGTGCAAAGTGCTGAGACTTTTGGCTGCCCCACCTGCACGAAGCTCTGCGGCTGCTCTGCCCTTCAGCCGCGCTCACAGGATCAGGGAAAGCAATCCTGGTACTGTTTGGGCTGGAAAACCCCTCTGAGACTGAGTCCAGCCATCCCCAGCACTGCCAAGGCCAGCACTGCCCAAGTGCCACATCCAGTCCCCCCAGGGATGGGAGCTCCACCACTGCCCAGGGCTGGACAGCGCTTTCAGGGAAGAGATTTTCCCAAAAATCCGGTCTGATCCTAAACGAGAGCTGTGCTCTAGGCCAGCGCTGGCACTCGGACTGTCCCCACCTGCTGAAGGGTTGGTGACCCTCCGAGCTGACCCTCACTCTGATTAACTGCTCTCGCAAATCCTCCCGAAGTGACGTTCCTGTGCCGGAGAGAGGAGACTTCAATGGGGCAGCTTTAAAAAGGGACAAAAGAAGAGCCAGCGGATCAGAGGAGGACCCCTGAGAGGAACTTCAGGAGCGCTGCTCCGATCCCAGCTCCATTCTGACAATGCGCTGAGCGGGCTGGGGGCAAAGGCCACTGAGCTGCTCTGGATTTCCTCCCGAGACCTCTGTAACTTCGGCAGCTTCCAATTCCACACGGCCACACTCCAGAGCCTGAGGAAGTGCTGTGGAGGCTCCCACCCCTCCTTTTCCTTTTGAGATAAATAACAGCCCAAAGTCTCCAGAGAAAAGGCCGAAATTGTAATTTAAGTTAATTTAAAGTCTCAAAAACCCACTTTTCTCTACCGCTGCTCCCTCCTGCCAGCACACCTGATTCCGGGTTTATGAGCGTTCCGGACTCGTCCCGCTCATAACAGAGCTGACACATTCCTGCAGAATTTTAACAACCACCGGCCACACCTGCACCTGCAGGACTCTCCAAAGTCCATGAGGAATGACTGCCCAGGCCATTTCTTTCCTTTTGGATTTACCTGATCATCTGCAGGCACATGGACCAGCCCATTCCCACCACGGAGCACCTTGCAGCTGCAGGATGTGTGGGGAGCTGGAAAACGTGGGATCCCTGCCTTCAGGAACCACTTTTCCTTGGTTTTCCTCCAGTCTCTGTCAGCTGGCACTGATGTGAGTGCAGTAGAAGGGAATTTGAGACCTCTGGCTCTGCCTGTTCCATCCCCCCATCCGTGTGTCTGTCTGCAGGACATTCCTGTGGCCCCCCATGTACCAATCACCCACACAAATCCCTTCATCCCTCTCTTTTTCCAGGACCTGTCACACAAACCACACAATTTCCTGCTCTCAGAGCCAGCCAGCAGCTCCCTGTGTTACATAATCCTGGGCAGAGCTCGACATTTATCGATTTATTCCTCTGCAGGAGCTGGAGCTGACAGAGCTTCCAGTTCTTCCTCCTCTGATTCCGCCTTGTTTGGATCCGCCCTGAAACCAGGGGGGCTGGAAGGCTCTTGGTGGGAAGGTTTGAGGTGACAAAACCTTGGGTAAAAGAAATAAATAGAGAGAAGCTCAGGAAAAATGGAATCCCCATTTCTTCCGGAGATGAACTCCTGTGGCTTGGAATAAACAGTTTCGGATGCTCTGTTCCCAGCGGGGCCAGAGGGAGAAGGAATTCTGCCAAACCGCAGGAAGGTTTGGGTCAGGCAGAACCATGGACAGGGACACCTGCCCCTAGCCCAGGTTGCTCCAAGCCCTGTCCACCTCGGCCTCGGGGATCGTCCATCCCCGTTCCATCCCTGTCCCCTCCCACACAGGGTCTGGATGTCTCTGGGAATAGGACGCAGCTCGTGCTTAGTGGGAACAGCCTGGGGAACACGATCCTTAGGATGGCATCACCCAGAGCTCACTGCTCTTCACAGCCAGCCCAGGACCTGGAACCAGCAAGGGATTTCACTTCCCAATTTCCCAGTAGCAGCCACTAATGAATGTGGATTATTAATTACCAGAAACATGGTAAACAAACCCCCTCATTTCTCACCTTGATCTGCCTCTTCACATTACCAAAACGTAATCAGCGATGGTTAAACCCAACCTTGGTTATTTCTGGAGCAGGTATTTCCCCCCTCTCCTGCTGCCTCCCCGGGCTCCTCTTAATCACCGCCATCATTAATTTTAAACAGCGCTAATTGCCGTTGTTTGGCCTTTCCAAGCACATCTCGCCCATCTGCACCGGCAGGACCTGAGCAGGCTCAGAACAGGCTCTGAACCTTGTCAGAGGAGGGAGAATGTGCAAAGCTGCGCCCAGGCTGTGAGGAGGAGGTGTCAAAGGCACCATCTGGATATCCCACATCCCGCCTGGAGCTGCTTGGAATTAGGAGAGGCACCGTTCGAGCGCTGATATTCCTGCAGGGAGCCACGGCTGCCGTGACTTCAGCATTTCAGTGAGCTGGTGAAAAGGCTGCATGGAATCCTGGAATGGGTTGGGTGGGAAGGGACCTTCAAGTTCATCTTTGGTATGGGCAGGGACACCTCCCACTGTCCCAGGTGGCTCCAGCCTGGCCTTGGGCACTTCCAGGGATCCAGGGGCAGCCACAGCTGCTCTGGGAATTCCATCCCAGCCCCTCCCCACCCTCACAGAGGAGAATTCTTTCCAATATCCCGTCTATTCCTGTCCTCTGGCAGTGGAAGCCATTCCCTGTGTCCTGTCCCTCCATCCCCTGTCCCCAGTCCCTCTCCAGCTCTCCTGGAGCCACTTCAGGCCCTGGGGGAATGGAACAAAAGCAACGCGTGCCTTGTGATGCACAAGCACAGGAATGGCAGGATACTGGGAAGGGACCTTAAATCCCACCCAGTGCCACCCCTATGATGGGCAGGGACACCTCCCACTGTCCCAGAGTGCTCCAGGCCCCAGTGTGCAACCTGGCCTTGGGCACTGCCAGCGATCCAGGGGCAGCCACAGCTGCTCTGGGAATTCCATCCCAGCCCCTCCCCACCCTCACAGAGAACAATCCCTTCCCAATATCCCGTCCATCCCTGCCCTCTGGCAGTGGGAAACCATTCCCTGTGTCCTGTCCCTCCATCCCTTGTCAGTCCCAGCCAGTGCTCTCAAATATCCCGCAGAGTAAGTGCTCACTTTGAAGCTCTTACAAAGACCCCACGCATAAAATCCCATTTGCTTTCACAATTCTGATTTAATTTGCAGGAAGTCTGCATATTTCCAGGAGGCAACATCCCCAAAAAAGTCCACCAGCCACTTCTCCATGGAGACAGACCTGCTAAAATAAAGTCTCCACACAAAGTTTTACGTCAGTGTGGGACAAGAGGCTGGGAATGTCCTGTCCCTGTTATCCTTTGGCAAGGATGATGGAGCCCAACATATTTCATCAGAAAAGCCCCTGCCCAAAGTCAGCTGGGCTCTGGCTGGTGCTGAATTAGTGGAATTTAGGACAAAAAGGATTAATTAGCTCTCCTGGTGTGACACTGTGGAGCTGCTCAGTGTTGAAGCCAAGCTAAACAAACCCGATCTCAAAATTCTCAGAAATCTAACCAAAACTGGAGCGGACTTTTCCTGCTCTCTGTGTTGGTGTCAAGTGTCTTCTTTCCATCCTTGGCCATTTCTTTGTGCCAAATAAAATCATAACCCACGGAACATCCTGGGTGGGAAGGGACCCACAGGGATCACTGATCCGACCCCTGGACCCCCCAAATTCCCACCTTTTCCCTGGGAACGTTGTCCAAACGCTCCCGGAGCAGGTTTGGTTCTGAACGAGGGGAGAGGCAGAAACTGCAGCATCTCCTGACAAAAATCTGTTCAATTTACAGCTCAGTTTTATGCACCTCAAACATTCTCACACCTCCAGTGAGCCAGGGACAAGCTGGAATATCTGGAATGAACCTCCAAACCTTCCGAATTTCCCCAGCATATGCAGGGAAGCAGCTGCCAATCTCAGTGTACGTCTGATGAGGCAGCTCTGGAAAAATAGAGAGGAACTATTTTCTAACAGAGCCTCCTATGAGCCAGTCTGAGCTCGTTTCCACATTCTGTGACTAAATATTGGTTACACAAGAGGAATTTGGGCCCAGCTCCTCCAGTGCTGATTGTGATTTGCTCAATTAAATAATGTGAGGCTGATTTGTCTTTCATTTGTGTGTTTCAGAGTCCAGCATCTGGTCGGTCCCGATGATCCTTGCGGGTCCCTCAGGATAATCTCTGGTTCTGTGAGCTCTTTGAAGAGATAATGTTAATTTTTTATACTTGTTGCAGGAGCTGGAGGGTGTTTGAAGCCCAGCTCGCCCTGTTTTCACTCACACCAGCCGAATCAATGAAGTTTTGCCATGGAAAACACAATGGATGGTGCCCGCCAGGCCATTCTATGAGGGATAAACTCCACGGTCCTGACCATTTTTTGGTCTGCAGACCACACAGGCGCTGTGGATGTTCATCTAAAGCATTGTGCTAATCCCAAACTCTGCTAGGAATGGTGGTTTTTCCCAGAAAACAGATCCCTGTGCCCCTTGAGCTCCCACGATCCAGGGAAAGCTGCAGCTTTGCTGCCTTAATCGGATCCTGCAGAGCTGGGGCTTCCCCCACAGGTGAAACTGAAGCACTCCTGGAATCTCCTGGACATGTCCCTTCCCCAGCCCAAACGCCTGGTTTGTTGAGCCAAGACCAAACTCTGTCTGCCAGCTGGAAGGAGAATGAAAAAAGGGAAAACGGGCAAGTTGCGCAGGCTTAGGGATCCCAGCTCTGCTGCAAAGGGAAGCCCAGGGAATGAAAGGATGATGCAGCCTCCTGGAGAATCCTGGAATCCCGGTTTGAGCAGGAAGGACCTTAAAGCCCATCCCAGGCTCCCCGCCCTCCCAGGGAGGAATTCCTTCCCAGTATCCCATCCCACCCTGCCCTCTGGCAGTGGGAAGCCATTCCCTGTGTCCTGTCCCTCCATCCCTTGTCTCCAGTCCCTTCCAGCTTTCCTGGAGCCCCTTTAGGCCCTGGAAGGGCTTTAAAGTCTCTCTAGACCCTTCTTTTCTCCAGGCTGGACTCCCCCAGATATCCCCTGTTTATCTACCCCCTGTACACCTGGATTTAAACAGCTCCTGTTCTTTATCCACAATAAACCCCAGGGTTTCACACAGAACTTCAGTGGAACTACTCCTTTGGGATGTTTTCGGGGATTTTTTTGTATCCCAACCTCTGGCATTTGTTAGGATGCAGATCCTCCAATAACTGGGATTTCTGTGGATGTCATGTTCTCAGCCCTGTGATGCTGCTAAAACCGAGCCCCAGACTCCGAACACGGAGTGCTCTGATCTCCAGGGAGAGAAGCAGCTCATTTTTATTTCTCTTTCAAGCCAAGTTTAGGTTTGGGATTCTGTCTCTTACCTCAATCCCCAATTTTAACAGCTCTCTGGATAACAAGGCTTGAGACTCGCGATCCAAATGGAACCAGAATTCAGATAAATGCAATCGGAGTCCATAATGGATCTGCCCATCCAATGTCAGCCAGAATTGCCCTTTTTTCCCTGTCAGGTCAATATTAAAACTGTTGGATATGAGGGATGGCAGCAGGGCTGTGCCAGGCTCTCAGCTTTGGTGCCACAACAACCAGCAGGGTGACACAGGAATTAATTTTCCCATGTGTGGGATGTGTTGGTGGAAGAGGTTGGCCCAAACTTCCCGCACGGAATTGATCTGATCACCCTCCAATGAGAGCCATAATTCCAGCAGTGCCTTTTTGACACGATCTTGACAACGTAATTAACCTGGGAGATGTTGGGGCAGCGAAAGCAGAAGGGAAACCTGTGTAATTATTGGCAATAAAATTGAGAAAATGTTACAGAATAATAAAAATCTTCATCTTTTGCCTCCCTAGTTCATCACTGTAACTGCACCTTTGAAACCATTGCTCCAAATCCTGTTGCTGTTCCAAATCTGAGACCTTTTCAGAAGAATCTGTTCTGGATCTTTCTTTCCATGTCCAGAATTCCAGGCAGCCTCATCCCTGGATTTTTACCACGCCCAGTTCAATGGCACAGCTTTTTGGAGAATCACGGAATGTGGATTATCAAGGAAAAGGTGAATTTAGGAAGCAATTCCCAGTGAACAGAAAATGATATTACTCGTAACTGATGGCCTCAATGGAAATGAGTCCCTGAAGATGGGGTAGGACCTGAATCCTCATTTTTGATAGCTGAAATGTGCAGCTTTTAATTACCCCGACTCAAAGCAGAGAATGATTTCTGTATTTTATATTTTTATTATTGCTTTTTATCTCCTCTCAATGTGGGTATTTTAGAGAGGATCTTCCTCAACTTGCCTTGGGGCTGAATAAACACCAATTAATGCTCTCCAAACACAGGGTATTTGTCCAGGAATGTCTCAAATGCCTTTTTTCACCTTTTTTCCCTCCGCAGGATTTTTTCTCCTCTGATTCAGAGGGGACCCCAAGGGGAGGGAGAGATGCTGCTCCTCGTCCTGGAATTGCTTCATTCACTGACACCAAAATGAAGGAGGGAATTTGTGGTGTTCTCCGGCTGTTCTGCACAATTGTGATGGAAAATAATACAGAAGATGCAGCTCAGCAGGGCAGGATTTCCGTGTGGCCCGTGGAAACTACTGGATTTGGATTCAGAGAGGTTTGGGATTGATTTCTCAGAGGTTTTCCCGGAGTTTCTGACTCCTTCAGCTCTCGGATTCGGAGGGAACTATAAAACCTGTAGGACTGTGAGACTGCAAATGAGAAATTTTGAGAGCTCCCACGTCTTATCCATGGATAAACCCCTTCTCTGGAGTCCGTGGAAAGGACGAATTGAATTCCAATCCTACAAATTCCTCCTTTTTCAGGGATGGGCTCATCCCCAGCATCCCAGCTCCTGTGGTGGTTTGGGACTGAACCATGGGCGGGAAGCTGAGCTTCCCTGTGATGCCTCTGGAGTGAAGAGGGTGAAATCCCCTCCAAAGGTGAAGCGTTTACCAGCTGGGAGGAGCTGGGATAACAGGATTATTGATTATATTGGATAACTGAATAGGACTGAGTAATATTGGATAACTGAATAGGATTGAATAATACTGAATAATATTGATTAATTGAATAGAATTGAATAATATTGAAGAATATTGAATAATATTGAATGATGTTATCAATAAAGCAGATTCACAGCGGACCTTCTGATCTGTTCCCATTCATGAGACAGATTAAAGAGGCTCTTCCCTCTTTCCCATCCTGGTGTTCCCGATGGGAGAAGAGGGAGGGGGATCACCTGCAGTTGTTGGACAGGGAATTTCACGTTTTACCTGCATGAACACCCTGCTGCCAGCACAGCTCCTCATGGAGCTGTAACACCAACCTCATCAGCCCAGAAAGAGCTGCTGGCACAGACACGGCACCTCCTCGACCCATAAATATTTCCAGGTGACTGGGACGGGGTTTTTAATCATGAGAAGGAGGAGGGGGGATGTTAATCCTGCGTGGAGGAGGCAGCACAAGAGGGGTTTGCAGGGCGGGATTCCCTTGGGGGGTTTGCTCTGGTCCTTGGCACAGTTTAAGGTGCCCTAAACCCCTTTTCACACCTCCTACCACCCTTTTCCTGGTGATCTCCAGCGCTCCCGGCTCAGAACATCCCAAGGGGTGGACAAGAGGCTGCAGCTGAGTGGGACAACCACAACTGTCCCTAAAAACGGTGTAGGAGGAGTGGGAGGAGCTGCTGGCTCAGGGATGATGCCCCAGGAGTGGTTTGGGTCATTCACTGCTCTGTGGGGCTGGTGTTGGGTGGGGCAGTCAGACAGGTGGGGATGGAGGTGGATTCTGTGGGTTTTGTGCAGAATTTGTTGAGGTGGATTCCATGGATTTATGCAGAATTTCCGGAAGTGGATCCCATGCATTTATGCTGAATTTGTGGAGTTTTGGAGCCCTGACCCAGCCTCCCCTGACCCCTCGCATGAAGAGTCCAATTCACTTCGAGCTGAAAACACCTGAGTGAGTGAGAAGAGCTGTGATGCTCTCTAAATGCCACAAAACCCTCAGGTTTAGGCAATTTTTAACCATCTTGTTGCTTCCCCACACCCCATCCCCTGCAGAAGGTGCTGGTTTGGAGGGAGAATTTTTGGGGAAAAGGCCGACAGAGCTTTTTAGAGCATCTCTCACACAACAGGACCCACCTTCCTCTCTGCTGGCTCACTCAGCACAAACCAGGGCGTGAGGAGCCCTTGTGCGATGCTGTGAGCAGGGGATGTGCTTTGGGTGGGAAATACCAGGGACTCGTGGCTTTGGAAGAGTTCAAATTGGGAACACACAGCAAGGCTGTTGAGGAACTGCTCTCCTGTTCATCCTTTCGCTGCCCTTCCTCTTTTTTTCCAGTGTTCATGAGTGCGGAAGGAAAAGCAGCTCTTTCCCGTTCACTTTTAGGGAAAGAAACACCTCCCTGGTGCTGTTTAACCTCTTCCTACCCTGGCAGCGAGAGGTGAATTTGGTGGGGAGAGAGGAAAACAGGAGCAATCCCACACCTTCCCCGATGGGATGGAGAATCCAGTTTTGGACTGGAATTGGAGAATCCAATTTTTCCACCTGTTTTTTGCAGTCATTTAACTCCAGCCTCCAGTGCCTCTCCATCTCCAACAGCAGCAGCAGGAGAAGGAGGCCCCTGGGGAGCTGGAAATGGAGTTTAAAGCTGGACTTTATAGGTTTTGGAGGAATGGGAAGGAGAGGGAACGGAAGGAAGGCACCACAGAGCCCCTCCTCAGATCCCGGTGTGGGACCTGATCCCAGCAGCAGAAGAAAAGAAGGATTTGATATAAATCTGTGATATATGCGCATAGATGCATTTCCACATGCACAGAAAGACGTGCATATTTTGGGGTGGGTGGGCTGCACGGATTCCTCCGAGGGGGAGGGAGCCATAAATATTTTCGGAGTCTCTCTGCACACATTTTGCAACCCATCAATCAGATTTTCGATGACATGCGGTGCAGCTGAATATTGGAGATAAACGCAACTTTCAGGCCATGATTTCTAAATCAAAAACAAGGGTTTTAAATTCACTGGCAGCTTTTATAAATCAGTGGCCCAGGATGTAAAATCCCCAGCACGGGGATGTGGGGAGTTTTAATTTCTCCTTGTAAATCACAGTGGGAGGAGATGGGAGAGAGGGAGAGAGGGAGAAAGGCTGGGGGTTTAAATGTTTATTTGTAGAAACACACAGGGAAATACAGGAGAGCTGGAGAGGGGCTTGGGACAAGGGATGGAGGGACAGGACACAGGGAAGGGCTCCCCACTGCCAGAGGGCAGGGATGGATGGGATACTGGGAAGGAATTCCTCCCTGGGAGGATGATGATGGGCTGGGAGGTAATTCCCAGAGCAGCTGTGGCTGCCCCTGGATCCCTGGAAGTGTCCAAGGCCAGGTTGGACAGGGTTTGGAGCACCCTGGGACAGTCGGAGGGGTCCCTGCCCATGGAACTGGCCGGGCTTTAAGGTCCCTTCCCAACCAAACCATTCCAGGATTCTGTAACATTTGCCAGTTCACAAGCCTGGTTTTGGGGCATTAAACATTCCCCATGTCCAGCCAGAGGTGAAAACACGGGATAAGAGGTCAGGAGCAGGAGATCCAAGGGACAGGTGGCTCTTTAGGGAAAAACAAAGGGAATTTTCCCCACATTCCATTGCCAGCGTTAACTCAAGACATTCCAGCTCTCCCTGCATCCCCACATCCCGTGTTTGCTTCCCCCAAATATTTCGGTGCTCGGCTTTTCCCTGCCAAAATCCGTCTTGAGGAGGGGAATTTTAAAGCTGCATCTGAATGTGGGGAGCAGGAATGTTTTAAAACACTCCCTCGCTGCATCCTGGGCTCCAGAACAGGATCCGCAGTCAGAAATAAAGCGGAGTGCTTTTCCAGGCTTGTCACGGAATGAACGACAGAGTTTGTGTCATTCCAGCTCCCCCAGTGAGTAATAAGGATGGAATTCACTAGTCCATTGGAGAAACCCAAAATGTGCTCATAAATGTGGATAAGCCTCGGAGGAGTGAGGCTGGATTACATCCCAAATCCCAAATCCAGGTGGGAATGGTCACTCCAGCCCCCCCAGATCCAAATAGTGCAGAGAGCTCCGCAAACTGCCCAGACAGTGTGATCCACTTCCATGGAATCATTAATCATTCAGCACAACAATATTTCCTAGGGGGAATTACCTTGGCATAAGGGTCGTCCAAGGAGGAATACGGATGGGGAAGGTGTTAAAATCCCAATTTTTGTGATCACAACGTGCTTGGCTCTCACAATCCCAAACCAGCACACGTAGCTGCTTAAAACCCCTGGGATTTCAGACTGGTATTCAACATATGCACAAATAAGGAGTCCAGGTCAGAGCAGCCCAAATCCAGGGAATTCAGCTGAGGAATCAAAGCACGGATCAAGGATCAGGCACAAGAAGCTGTGAGTTCTGATGGAACATAAAAGTTGTAAATGGGTTTTACATCTAAGACCACATTTGAATTCCCATACAAACCCAGCAGCGTTCCCTCCTTACTCCAGTGAGAATCATTAAAAAGCAACTTTGTTCAATAACCGAAATGCTCCAAACTGTACATGCATGGATGCAAAAAATAGGAAAAACTGGGATAAAAATTAATTCCCAGTTCATTTTTAATTTCCCAGCCACGCAGATGCTGCAGAACCCTCCAGACACGGACTGGTAGAACCGTGGAATGGTTTGGGCTGGAAGGGACCTTAAAACCATCAAATTCCACCCCTGCCTGGGCAGGGACACCTTCCACAGGTTGCTCCAAGCCGTGTCCATGCCGGCCTTGGGCACTTCCAGGATCCATCTGTTCCTCAAACGGCCCCAGCTGCTCTATTTCCTTTCCCCAGCACAATTATTACCCCTTCCTCTCCCATCTTTTCCATCCTGGGGGTACCTGGGTGGTCTTGGATTCTCCTGAGGAGCCTGGGATGACGACCAGGCCACCTCTGGGCTGGGAAAAGCAGGGATCCAAAGTTATCCCTGACCCTCCTGATTAATATGCCTCACACCAACCAGCCACTGGTGTTCTTCCCGCTTCGCCAAAGCCTCTGGAATGGTTCCACTGGCAGTCAAGGTGCTCCATGGATTGTCTGACCCCTCCTATTCATCAATCAGATGAAATAAGATGATGGCAAATCTCCAATAATTATGGAGCACAATTAAAAGCCTGGGAAACCTGATTTAGGGCTTATTAACCCTCAGAGTCCTTCATGAGCCATATTAGCTTCCTGCATCCGATTCCGAAGGGAAAATGGGACTGTTACCCCACGAGTCACAAATATCCGTCTGGGATATTCATATTCAGGAATATTCAGTGTTCAGGTGTTGGGCTCACTCCTGGATTTGGTAACCTTTGGGATGTCAGTGTAGAAAACCAAAGGGTTTTGTCCTTCAGTCCTTCAGTGCAGACAACACCCACGGACTTTATATCAAACATTCCCACATTTTATGGCAAATACCCTTTTCCATAAGGGAAACCAGAAGAGAAATCCACGATGACCAACTCTTTTATCCTAATGGATAAAATATCCTCTGTCCTCCTGATAATTCAAATTCTGACCTTGATTAACAAAACATTTTGACACAAATCTGCTCTTTTTCATCTTACCCACATTTATTTTTTTTAGGTGTATTTGCTCTTGGACTTTGAGAGAGAAAAGAGTAGGAAAATCAGAAATTTCCCCTTCAAGACAAATGAACACCCAGACCAGGTACCACCACACAGCCTTGCAGGGCCTGTCCTCGTTAATTAGTGGTAGAACCTCTTCAAATCTGCCACTTGAACTTTAAAGGATGGAGGCAAATGAAGATGATGAGGGCTGGATCCACAGCGCTCCTGGAAATCATCCTCTTCCTCATGTTCAGGATCACAGAATCCTGGAATGGTTTGGGTTGGAAGGAACCTTTAAGATCATCCCCATTCCAACCCTCTGCCACAGGCAGGGACACCTCCCACCATCCCAGGGTGCTCCAGCCTGGCCTTGGGCACTTCCAGGGATCCAGGGGCAGCCACAGCTGCTCTGGGAATTCCAGCCCAGCCCCTCCCCACCCTCACAGGGACGAATTCCTTCCCAATATCCCATCAATCCCTGCCCTCTGGCAGTGGGAAGCCATTCCCCTTTTCCTATCTCTCTATCCCTTGTAAACAGTCTCTCTCCATCTTTTTTGTTGGCTCCTTCGGGCACTGGATGATCCATGAAACAAAGGATTATCCCCCCCAAAATTAAATGCTGAACAAAGGATGCACGGAAGTCGTGACAATCCTGAAGACGGGGAAGTGATGCCAGGAATCCTCTGTGGATGGGGGGGAGCTCACCCTGGATCAGCCAAGGTGTTTTCACACGGAGATGACCTGGCTGAGCTGAGTCTGCTCAGCACCACAGGATCGTCCCTTCCCAGCATTCCAGGCTGTAAATTCCGAGCAGGATGCACAAACCAGAGGAGCTGTTGTTGCCCAGGCAGCATCTGGCACCTTCTGAGGGGCTGTGGGAGCAGCTGCTGGCACACGAGAGCCAGAACTTCTCAAGTGGCTCCCCCCGTGTGACAGCAGCTGGCGTCCTTCCCATTCCCTCCTGTTCTTCCCGTCCTTCCCGTCCTGCTGCGGCCTCCGGGGATCCTTCTGTGCAACCTTCCACGCGCAGGTCTGGGAAGCTGAGGGGGACACGGAGTTTTCCCCCAATAAAATCAGGAGTCTCCTGGGTTCCTGGGTGCTGTTTCAGACCAGCATCTCCCAGGATCACCTTCTCCTTTCAGGGCTGTGGAAACAGCTGGAACTGATGGTTTTGGAGGCCTTTTCCAACCTAAATGATTCCACAATTTTCTCTGCTGCCTCCCACATTGCACTGGAATCCACCCCTCACCTGTGATGGGAGCACCACCTAATGAGTCCTCCATGGGAACTTCCCACACCAGAATTTTGCCCATTCCCAGCCTGCTGTCCCATGGATTACACACTCACTGGAGATCAGTTCTGACCTAAACTCAGGCTCAAACACGTTCATATTTACCTTAATTCCTCTTTTTTTGGACAAATCCTCCCATCACTCCACAACCCTGCTGTTTTTTTGCATCCCTAGACAATCCCAGGGGACAAACAGGGATTGTGCCAACACTTTTCCAAGCCAAACTCACCTCCTGGTTTTCCTGGACAGGTATTGGCATGGTCCCTGTTAGCAGGGTTCTGCTGTTAAGTTCTAATTAACTTCATTTATAATCTCCACCGTGTTCGCACTGGGTGAGGAAACCCTCATTTGCCTGATCAGACAAGCCCTGATCCCCTGACCGAACCAGCAGAGCAGGAGCTGAGGAAAATCAGGGAAGTCCGTCCCTGCCGCCCACACCTGGGCAGGATCCATCCCGCCCACCACGGCATCCGGGCAGCTGGAATTGGGTATGGAACACCTGTTTCCTCCTCAGCGGAGCTTTCCAAGCCCGAGGAATTATTTTGGCTGGGCTGGCACGGAGCTCATCAGGGCTGCTTGTTCCTGAGAGCCTCTGGAGCACATTCCCTACTGCTCCTTGTGTCCGCGGGGCTGAGGCGCCTCCTCCCAGCCCTACGGATGGTGCTTTCCCACAAAGCAACTTCCCTGCTGCAGAACGGAGAGAGATCTGTTAATTAAATCCCACTGCTGGTGGCTCCTGGTGGGGAGGCAGCCGCCCCGCGTGTCCTGGGGTTTTAAAAGCATCCTGGTGTTTCCAGGATTTTTTTCTACATTATTTTCTCTCCAGCTTCCTCCTGGATCCCATTTAACACACGGAGGGAAGGCGTTTGCTCCGACATGACATTGAAGGGGTCATGTTTTCCTAAAGGACTGTGAGTGCGGATTGTATCCTTCCCTTCCACGCTTCCAAAGGGGAGGAGATGGTCCTGAATTTGAAGAGCTCCCAGCCTAAATGCATGGAAAGAGGAGAAAATATCTAAAATTAATAAATAAAGGGTTGGGTGAGAAGTGCAAGGTGACAACAGGGAGCTGTTCCCAGGGTTTCAGACACAGCCAAGGATTCCATCATCACTTCCATCCAGATCCTTCCCACACCGTGAACTCTCTACCAGAGAGCCAGGCATCGCCATGGAATCATGGAATGGTTTGGGTTGGAATAGATCTTAAAGCCCACCCAGTGCCACCCCTGCCATGGCAGGGACACCTCCCACTGTCCCAGGTTGCTCCAAGCCCTGTCCAGCCTGGCCTGGGACACTTCCAGGGATCCAGGGGCAGCCACAGCTTCTCTGGGAATTCCATCCCAGCCCCTCCCCACCCTCACAGGGAACAATCCCTTCCCAATATCACATCCAACCCTGCCCTCTGTTACTGTAAAGGACCTGGAGGTTGGATCCTTCTATAAACTGTAAAACTTTCACATTATTTGAATTCCACTGATCTGGATAATTTTTTCCCAGTCCTTAGGAGCAGACAGGCAGTGGCTTGGATGCCACCAAAGGTGGTGAGAAAATCACTCCTGACATGTTCTGTTCCCCCAAAAATTTCAAATTCCTCATCCAGCCTTTGCTATTTACAGCATCCAAAGTGGGATTTTTGGAATACCAGAATCCTGGAATGGTTTGGGTGGGAAGGGGCCTTAAATCCCATCCAGTGCCACCCCTGCCATGGCAGGGACACCTCCCGCTGTCCCAGGCTGCTCCAAGCCCTGTCCAACCTGGCCTGGGGCACTTCCAGGGGTCCAGGGGCAGCCACAGCGAGAAGGAGCAGAAGGAAGGAAGGTAAGTGGATTTTTAGGGGGTCTTTGCAGAGGACAAAAGTATTCTAGAGAAAATGATCTGCTGAGAAAGGGTTGGGAAGGGCACGGGCTGGGCACAGCTTGAGATGTGACAGCAAAGCAGCTCTGAAGATCTTTTAAAACCAGGACTTTAAAAAACAACTTTTGAAATTGATTCCCTTCCCTGGGCATCCACAGCCCAGAGCTGGAAGGTTCATCACGCTGGATGGGGCTTTAATTCCATGACAACAATTAAATCAACGTTCCTCTGCAGCTGCCATTCACTCGGAGGAGGAGCCGAGTCAGCAGGAAGAGCGTGGACGAGACGTGGAATGTGAAAATTGCCCTCTCCGAGCACCAAACAACGGGAACCGTCCCAGCTAAAGAGAAGATATGGCAGGAAAAGCTCATCCTGGGCTGTACTGGCTGTGTTCTAGGCAGAACACCTGAGTTTTCAGTTAATAAAGGGCAGGAGGTAACTGCTCCTATTACAAATAATTGCCAGGAAAAAGAATGGATCAGGCTAGGAAAATACAGAGCCCATAAAAGCTCTCGTTAACATTCTTTCTCCGTGCTTATCATCAATTTTATACAGGGTTAAATATATTTTCTGGTGACTACCACGGCAAGGCTGAGGATTAAAAAGGATAATGTTCAGTGTGATTTATGAAGTTTTAATGGAAAATCCCCATGGGTTGTGTATAAATCTTATTTATAGCTTTAAAAGTATGTAATATACTTATTGTATATTTTAAAAACTGTGGGAGTGCAGTCCCTGTCATAGTTAATCCATTAAAAAAAGCAGCTCCTGAGGGGCTCCTGGGGATAAAGCATTGGATATTTCAGAGACTTTCCGTGTGCTCAGCGGGAAATGTCCAACACGATTTGGTTACTGGTGGGGAAAGGGAATCAAAGAACCCAAACTGGCTGGAAGGAAGGGCCAGGCTGGCTGGGTCAGGAGTGAGCTGGGACCATCCGGATCGAGGGGATGTTGATGCCTAAAAAGGCCAGCCTGGAAACAGAGGCTAGACAGGGTAAGGGAATAAAGGTGATATGTATTTAAAAGGCCTTCAAAGGTACACCCTGGGGAGCCAGAGGCTATTTCCAGAATGGACCCCAAGGTGGACGACGAGTCACGAGTTCTTCCCCCTGTTATGGGTTTGGTCCATTTGCATATCAGCACAAATTCGCCAATTAAACTTTAGCTAATAAGGTAACCGCCCCCCCAACTCGCCCCCTTCTCAAGACGCTGGTTTGCACATTTTGGGCCTGGGACAGTCTGAGTGTCCTTGAGGAGCAAGCCCGGAGAGGCTTTGTTATGTCTGTCTCAGCATGAGAGAACAGCAGCTCACAGGCTGCAAGACAGTTCCAAGTTACACTCCAGGAACACAGAGAATACAGAATTCACAAACTATAAAAGCTAAAACCTGAGGCATCAATGTGTGGGGGAATTAAACAACTCACCGGGGCCCAGCCTGATGCCTGGGCTGGGCAATCCCCGCCTGAGGCTCGGGCTAACTGGGTTTAGGTGAGAGGAGCCGCCGCAGTGCCCTGAATGTCACACGTCCAACGAGGCACATTCTCCTGCATCATCCCAAGTGGAACCCTCGGAGCCCAGCAGCTCTGCCTGGGGAGGAAAACAAGGTCTGGTCCACCTGTTCTTGTGGAATTGCTTCCTCTTATCCTTCTGAAAACACAGATTTTTTCCCCTAAATGTTACGGAATCCATTTTCCATCAGTTCAGGATAGAACCTGATGCACTCCGTGCTTTAGGCTTAGAGGGAAAAACCCCAATTTTATCTCTTTTTTTTTGTCTCAACCTGAAAAAATCTTCATTGCCACCAATGCAGAAAAAGCTACTGAAAGGATGAACCAACACATTTTCTGCTTCAGACCACCCGGGTTTGGTTTTTTCCATGGGGAATGTTTCCCAGACAGTCCCATAATTCCTAATGAAGAAGCGAGATTATCTCTTGCAAGATAAAATCGGGCTTTATGAAAGATCCTGATCTGCTGTGGGAGGCTGTGTTGGGTTATTTTTAATATAGGGAAAAATTCCCAGGCTCTGACCAGGGAAATAAAATCCCTGATCTCATCTGAGCCAGGTACAGGGGACTGAAGAAGGGGGGCTGAAAGTTAATTTTGTTTTTTTTGTTTTCCTTGCAGTTTCTTAGAAGGATGTTGATAGCTGGGAATTCCTAGACGAGAGAACCGGAGCCGATGATTCATTCCCAAAGTGCCAAAATGAGCCAGCACAGGCCTTGGATGAGAACACTGCATGAAATCAGATTTTTTAAAGGATATTTTGGAAGAAATGATGATTTCTTCTCTCCTAACACACTCAGATTTTTTAAAATTATATCCTGTGGCTCAACATCTTTTCTCCTAATAACAGCGTGAGGAGTTCAGACATATTTCAGGCTATCCAGGGAATCAAAGACAAGCAGGGCTGGATGTGCTCACCTTTTCCATGTGCCAGGCAGGATCACTCAGGGAATAGGGAATATTGCTGTTCTCACACTTTACATCCAGCCAAGGGCTCATTTTCTGCTTCAACACAGCAACACAGGGATACAGAGGAGGATTCACTGCTGTGGGAATGAGGGAGCAAAGAGTACTCTCAGAAAGTGGATTTTGGTGAAATCCATAATTTCCATGGAATTGGAATAAATCCGGGCCTCATGGAGCAGAGACAGGGCAGGAAGGACCCTCAGGAGAAACCCCCAAGTGAGGAGAGACATCTCCCACTGGAGCTGACCTCCAGGAGTGAGGAGATAAAGGGAATGGGAACATCCCAAATCCCAGAGGAACACGATCCTTCCCAGCCTGCAGAGATGCATTTTATCACTGAGTGTTATCACGGAATGAATTTTATCTCTCTTATCACTGCTCCTTATCACTGCATCACTTTTGTTTCCCAGGGTAGGACTCTGATCCAGCTCTGCCTCCTCCGTTCCAAGCTCACAGCTCCAGATCCAGCTCATCTCTTCCACACCCAGGTCCCTGCAACAGAACCCCCCTGGTGACGGTGCCAAGGTGTGGAGCATCAGATGGAATTCCTATCTTAGGAAATGTGCTGGAATTGCCCCACACTGGATGGAATTGCCCCACATTGGATGGGGGTTGGACCACCCTGGTCTATGGAAGGTGTTCCTGTCCATGGCAGTGGTGGAATGAGGTGTTTTGTTTAAGGTCACTTCCAACCCAAACCATTCTGGGATTTCTATGATCCAAGGGGCTTGTGCTCACCTTCCTCCTTCTGGGAATAAATCAGGAACTCACTGAGGCACTGAAGGAATTGTCATGAAGTTATTCCCTCTCTGAAGAAATGCTCCAGCTCTTTCTGCACCCTTTCATCCGTGACTTTTCATGCCCCCATTTCAATTTTGGCAACGGCACCAAGCTCTGTGGAGTGGTCGCTGTGCTGGAGGGAAGGGATGCCGGGATGCTCCAAGGGCTGGAGAACCCTGGAGCCAGTATGGGAGAGCTGGGATTGTCCAGCCTGGAGAAGGGAAGGCTCCAGGGAGAGCTCAGAGCCCCTTGCAGGGCCTAAAGGGGCTCCAGGAGAGCTGGAGAGGGACTGGGGACAGGGGATGGAGGGACAGGACACAGGGAATGGCTTCCCACTGATAGAGTTGATTAGATGAGATGTTGGGAAGGAATTCCTGGCTGTGAGGATGGTGAGGGGCTGAAGTGGAATTCCCAGAAGACCTGTGGCTGCCCCTGGATCCTTGGAAGTGTCCAAGGCCAGGCTGGAGCAGCCTGGGACAGTGGGAGGTGTCCCTGGGCATGGCAGGGGAGTGGAACAAAATGACCTTCAGGGTCCCTCCCACACAAGCCATTCCACGATTTTATGATTTCCACAGAGCTTTTTGGATTTATGATTTCCACAGATGTTTTTTTGGGGAACTCTGGACCTCAAGAAGGGCTCACCAAACCCTTTGCTACCAGAGGAGAAGGCACTGACCAGCGCTGGCACCACAGCTGGGAAGCAACAAGGACAACTACTGAGCACCAACACTTGGAATTTCCTTCAGCGCCTCTGGAAACACCTCCTGGAAGGGATCCACCCCTCAGAGACACAAAATACAGCAAATTCCTGTCAGATCTGTGTTGGGAAAGCAGAGCAGAGGATGCAGAAGCAACGAGCTAGGCCAAGAACTGACAACATTTCATCAACCTGGCCCCAAAAGTTCCAGGGGACTTCAGGAAGTGCTAATTTATTGGCAAGGCAAATCATCACCTATGAAATATTTACACTCCTGACAGCCTCATAATCAGAAATTCTGCGAGAGAGGGATCTCAGTGGTGTTTTTCAGCATGGGAAAGACAGCTGAGAAATTAGAGGGGGGTGATAAAGTTTTCCCAGATAATTGCAAACAAGAAGCTGGAAAACAGCCCGAGATCCATTCCCCCCAAAATGGTCTCTTGCTGTTATCAGAGTAATCCTTGGGGGCATCTCAAGTCCTATAGAATTTAATAGGAGTAAATCCCAATAGGATTTCATAGGAAGTGCATTAAATTCTGTATTTGTGATAGAAAATGATGACCTTTCTATAGGGTTGGAGCAGCAGAATTCCATGGCACAGCCAACATTTCCTATTATGTTTTATGGGATGATTTAAAGCCTTTTTTTTTTTTTAATGCCAGTGCCGTAGATATTGAAAAGATCACTGATGTTTATCTTAGAAAGGGGGAAAATACCAAGTAACAGAGGGGAAGTGTGACGAAATAAACCCTGGAAAAAACGGAATGAAAATTCCCGAACATCTCGTAATAATGTATTAGGACAAAAAGAGTTTCTTTCAATATCACACTGAGGTATCAGGGAAATCAAGAGCTCAACTAATTCAGGAAAACTAGTTGGAATAAAGAACATCTGGATTAAAGGACGAGGGTTACAAAAAACTAATACTAAGTGGAAACTGCCACAAATCCTATGGCTGATCTACAGGGAAGGACATCCCACATCCCACAGCAGCTTCTGGCACCAAAACCCCCAATTTCTTGTTTTCTTTTTTAAATCATGGAATCACCGTGTGGTTTGGGATGGGAGGGACCTTAAACCCTGTGCGTGCTGCCAGGTTTGGGCTTTGTGGGCACAACACAAATAAATGTTTAGTCATGAATTAATTTAATTGCCAGGAATTTAATTGCTCATGAAATGGCATCAGCAGCCACCCTCCCCCCCTCTCCCCCCCAATCAAATGGGATCGTAATAAACAGGAATTGGTGTTCCACGCTGGGAGGGAGGGAGAGTCTGGCTCTTACCACATCTAATTCCTCCAGAACTCCTTCCCAGCAGCCTCAAAGCAGACATCAAAGAGAGGAAAAGGCCTCTCTGTTGTCCCAAGGGAATATAAAGGTGCTTTTCCAGAAAATCAGGGCCCTTAATTCCTCATGGCCAGCTCAGAGATGAGCCTGGTGTGATCCAAATCAAAGGGTCAAAACCACCACTCCAAGGTTTTATCCTCAATATTGAAAGTGCAGGTCTGTGATCCCAGAAGGGCCTTGTGTGTCCATGGGTCACACAAAAAGTGCCACAGTGTCCCTCAAACATGGTTAACTCAGAGGGTTAAATCCTACCAGAGCCTAAAACATTGAAAAACCCACTAAAACCAGCACAAAAAAAGCACCAATTCCCCCTTCTCTTCCTGGCAGTGCCCAGGGCCGGGTTGGATGGGACTGGAGTGCCCTGGGACAGTGGGAGGTGTCCCTGCCCATGGCAGGGGTGGCACTGGATGGGCTTTAAGGTCCTTCCCACCCAAACCATTCCATGATTCCATGACCCAGCTCAGTGTCCTGCTCTGTACCAGCCCCAAAGCTTCCAGGGAGCCAGGAGTCCCCTGGGACGGATCTGTGCAGGATGGATCCTCCCCTTATCCCCGAGCTGAGCGGGATCCACAGGCCAGCCCAGCCCAGCCGAGCCAGAACAGAGTGAGAACCAGCCTAATTACCTACGTTAAGGAGCTAATTAGGCAAAGCATGACATTTTCTGGGAACGGAGCTGAATGCCGTGCGTGGAGGCAGCGGAAGCTGAGCTGGGCAAGGCTGAGTTGGATCAGAACACCCGAGGGGAGGAGGAGGAGCTGGAGACAGCCCTGCCACCCTCTCACCAGGACACCTGCCCCAGGAATGTGCTCAGAGAGGTGGCAGGCACCAAAGTTCAGGTAACTTCATCCCTACAGAGCTTGTGGATTTCCAAATGCCTCCAGGTGTCCGCTTGTGCCTGGTGCCCGAGCGAATCCAAGCAGAACAGGATCTTTAAGGAAAAACCAGACCCTTTACGGGCATGAATGTCCCAGACCCCACGGAGGGACCCGGGGCTCTGTGGCTGCATCCATTAACTCCTGCTGGATGCTCTCCCTTCCCTCATTACCACTTCCATTCTCCCGAAATCCCAGCAGAAGGGCTTTAAAAACGTTGTTTGAAGCAGATCAGCAACGTGCAGCAACAATCACAGGCACAAAGTTCAGCCAGAGGAACGAAGCGTTTGGGAAGGGGAATGCGTGGGGGTGGAGAGGAGAAGGGAATTGCTGCTGCTCGTGGGCAGCTTTGATCTAAGAAAGGAAAGTGGGTCACGGTGGCAGCGCGCGGGGAGGAACTTGGCAGCGCCGGAGTCGGGGATCGGCGTGGATGAGGCGGGCCTGACGTGTCCGGGAGCGGACGTGGCAGCAGAATTCTGCTGTTAAACCGTCACGGGCACAGCCGGGGAAACAGGCACGGGCAGGGATCCTGGGGATGGCGACGCCACGGCTCCTGTCAAACATCCACGGAGCAGAATGGCCCTAAAACACAGGGAAGGGCCTCTCCTTCCCGGGAAAATGGGGAAACTGAGGCAGGGCAGGGAAAGCAGGAGGTCACTAGGAACAGGACATGGAGCTCGTGGTTCCTTCTGCTCCGTGTGAAGTTATTTGCCAAATATGAAGTGAATTTACCCCAACCTCAGAGCAGGGTTTTGTTGTGTCCAAAGATGGATAAAACCACAACTGTAGGAATTTCTCCAAATTCTCACTCACTTCACAGGATCATGGGGTTGTTAATGTTGGAAAAGACCTCCCAGATCAAGTCCAACCATAAACCACCCCAGGGTCACCCTAACCCATGTCCCCAAATGCCACATCCACACATTTTTTAACTTCCAGGGAAGGTGATTTTAGAGTCACTTTGAAGAGTTCACCCCCAATTTTGAGATTTTTTTTTCCCTAGATAACTCCCAGCTATCAGGAATTGTTGTTTCATTATCACTCAGGATAAAAGCCCTTTATAATCACGTCACTCCTCCTGTGGGGACAGGCTGTGTTTCCTTCGGCACTATTTCGATTAACTTATTAAATTGAACTCCTTAATTCTTTTGTTGCAGGGGGGTTTGTCACCCTTTTCTCTCCACCTGATCCGAACAAACAGTGAATCCCTGAGGAATGAATAAAAGCCCATTTTGCTTTCAGTTGTGGAAATCCTTTGACAAAGGCAAAGATTTACTATTGGTGTCACACCTTTTATCTGGAGTGAGACACAAACACAAAACCTGCAGCTGGAGTTGGAAAAAAGACAATTTTTTTTTTAGTAGCTCCATGAAAAACAACCAAACAAACCTCTCCTAACAGGGGAATTTTGCTCTAAAAACCCGCCTCCTCTCTGTGTGATCAAAATGCCGTAAATCCAGTTCCCTGCCTTATCAGACAATTCCCAAATGGCCCCCAGGGTACCGGGAGCATCTCAGCAGTGGAGAAACAGCTCCGTGTCTGCAGCCTCTGCCAAAGCACCAGAGCTACAAGAGACACTTCATTCCTTCAGAAGGCAAAGAATTAAACACAAAAATCAGCCTGTGTGCCTGTGCAAGGAGGTGAGAGCCAAACCCCCTCTTGGTGCTCTCATGGAACACAAAATCATGGACTATCCTAAGCTGGAAGGGACCCTCAGGATCACTGAGCCCAGTTCCAAGAGTGCCAAGTGCTGACACCGAATGTTGTTCCTCACAGAGCTCAAAAGTAAAATTTCCAGGGATAGTTTTTCCCCTTTGTGTCTTTTTTTTCTTCTTTCATCAAAGTGCATCTCCAACTTTCAGCCTCATCCTGGCTCCTGAGTTATTTTAATGATGGGATGCAGCCCACAGACCTCTGGATTTATCTGGGATTTTGGATCAAAAAAATAACCCCCAGACAAACCCAAGCAATTGGACATTGTTTAAAGTTTGTTTTCTGAGTGTGGGAGCATCCCTGGAGGTGCCAGGTGTGCTTTGAGGACTTTGGTGACGCAGAGGGTTGAGTCCCTCCTGCTGTGTCCAGGCTGCAGCACGTTTTTCAGGAGTTTTATTGCTAAACCCCACTGATATCAGGACCCGCTTTAGCCATGGGGGCGTCGGTGGATCAATGCCGCATTTTTCCCACGGAATCCCTCATGGAGACTGTCATATATGAAATTAGAAGGATTGGTTTTTGCATAATGTCCTGTAACCAAGTTAAAAATTAATGAGCTGTTAATTTAGTTAATTGGTTAACTGTTAAATATAGTTAATTGTTAGACTGAGTTGTTAAAATCCCAATATCCCCAATTTCCAACCCAAAATCCTAACATTTGAGTTTAAGCTATTTATTTATATTATCATATTTATTTGCCTGTCTGTAATTTACTTTTGAGTAGAGGCACCTTTTTCACCTTTCCCAGGAATATAGTTTGAGTGTTTAGGTCATTTTGATTTTACGTTTGAGTTCTACACTAGTAGAGCACAATTTGTTTGTAATACAATTAAGTTCGACCTTCTTTCCCTTTTCCCCTGTTGATGTTGAAGTCATCCTGTTGTATTTTAATGGTTTTGAAATGTTTTTAGATAAATTGTGAGGCTATTTAATATTTTACAGGTTGTGATAAACTCCAGTTGGCCCAAAGTTAAGTTCAGTTTCTTAAGGAGACTTTGCCCCTGTGTTGGTTCGAAAACAAACCAGTGGGAGGTCACAAGTCAGGATTTAAATTAATGGGAAAATAAAATTAGAAACAAGTGAAATAATATAAGGAAAAGCATTGACAAAGTCAGATACAACCTGACACCCTGTTAGGGTGGTGGTAGCAGTCCAGATGAAGTAGCTCAGTTGGAGTGATGATCCTACGGAAGGTCTCCAGCTGAAGGTCCGGTGGCAGTTCTTGTCCTCTGGTAACCAAGTAGACAGGGCTAAGTTTGGCAGTTCTGAGGGCAGGTTATATCCAGGTGGGAAAGCCTGGCTCCTCCCTCCTGGGTGGAGCCTCCCACAATAGGATGAGGTAAGTCCATGAGTCATGTGGGGGTTTCTTGCTGGCCCATTGTCTGTTATCAGGGGTGGGTCCTTAGCAGGCGATAACAGCTCATGGCCCACAGCTGGTGGTAATAGAATACTTAAATACATCTATCTTGTAACCTAGGACAGCCCCTCAGGAGCAGCCAGAGGCTATTTTTAGTAACCAGACCGTTGGTCTGTAATTTGACCCCAAGGCAACCTAGAATATTAATGAGATTTTTCCCCCAAAAAACACTAGTATGACATCACCCAAGAACTGTCTCCACCCTAGCCACGAGCCATTGGCAGATGGAAATTACCTCATCAAGAGGAGACCAATCGCAGGAAGCCATGGGGGCCGGACAGCGGGCGGTCTGGGGAGGAGCTAGGGGGGTATAAAGGAGAGCTCCGGAGAGGAAATCTTGCTCTTCAGCCTTTGGAGTAGCCTTGGCTGGATGTCTGGCACTGGTGCTGGCCTCTATCGCAATCTCTGAGACTTGGGTAAAGTTTTTAGTACCTCGGATTAGCTGAGATGCTCCCAGCGCTGACAGAGCTCTGCTCTGGGCTGACGCCGGTTAGGCACAAGTGTCTCTGATCCCGCGTTCCCGGGGTTTTTGTTAGTTTTTGGTGTCTGTACTTGTCCTGATTACTTTCTGTAATAAACCCAACTTCAGTTTTACTTAAATTCGAGAGTTGTCCCCCCTTATTTTTGACAGAGATGCTTTGGCGGCGCTCTGCCCGCACCCACAATCTCACCCCCGCCGGCGGGCGCGAGCAGCCGCTCACACGCGTGGTCTGGGCGCGCGATCCGGAGACGGAAAGGCGAGAGGGGTTCTCCGCCTGTGGCTCCGAGGAGTTTATTGGAGCCAACGCACTCGAAGGGAGCAGAGGCGAAGAACGCAGGACGAAAGCCGAGAGGGGTTCTCCGCCTGCGGCTCCGAGGAGTTTATTGGAGCCAACGCACTCGAAGGGAGCAGAGGCGAAGAATGCAGGACGAAAGCCCGCGCGTGGTTTTATCCCGGAGGGTCCCGGGGCAGGCAGAGCATCCGAAACCAACAGCTTGAGGGCCGGGGGTAGAGGCAAGGCTGAGCGACACAACGGGGGCCGAAGGGAGAAGGGAGGGGAAGGGGACAGGACCAGGGGCCGGTGGGGTCTCGGTAAAGGCAGAACTTTCTGGCACAGTGATGTGGGCAGAGAGCACTTCGTAGTAACACAGGGTGTAACGTGGACTTAGCCACCACAACAACCCACAGCGGCCCCAGTGCTGCAAAAACAACATTTACAGGCAGCTGGTGCTCCCTGAGTGGGAACAGTGAGTTTTCCTGGTATTTTCCAGTGATTCCTGGATGATCAATGCGGGATATTGCTCCTGCTCCATCATCAGAGCAGCCGCAACACATCAAACAAATCAGGATCAGCCTCCTTCCTGCCAGGCATGTCCTGGATGTGTTCCCATTCCAGGGACTGGTGGGATTTATCCCCCAGGGCCTCATTACACAGAATATTCCAGCCCGGAGCCACCTGTCCTTCGGCATCCCCTGCAGAAATGGAATCAAAATAATTTCCCATTCCTCTAAATGGTCATTAAACCCCCCCCCTTTCCTGAAAACAGCCTCAATAATTAATCCCTGGGATTGCAGAGGGGGAACTGTGGGATCTGTTGGAATTTTAAGCACCAGCTTTCACTTTCAATGAGAGGCGAGAACACCGAAATTCCCACTCCACCACCACCACAACCCCTGAAAACACTGAAGAATCCATGACTTTTCCAGGCCACCTGATGCTAAAACAGCAGAGAGGGGTTCCCAACACCTGTGTTGCCTTTTGCAGAGGGAACAGGTTTGTTCCAAAGGAGTGGAAGTGGAAACCCACAACTTTTGGGATTGTTTTAGCTGCACTCACACTGTGATCCTGTGCAGAAATTCCATTTGGGATGGAGCACTGGGAGCCGTGGCAGAAACAGAATTTCCTTCCCTTTGCAGTCAACAAAATAATTAGTTGGATATGCCAAGTCTGTAGAAAGGAGTCAACAAAGAGTTTGTAATGCCAGAAACAGGTGGAAAACAGGAAATAAGTCGTCAAAACTGAGCACGAATTACTTCTCCCCTGTGAAAATCACCCAAACCTATGGGTAGAGCTTAATTTATCCCCAAATCCTCACAAATTAGAGAAGTTCTTACAACTGGGGAGGCACTGAAAGAGCTGCTGCTCCTGAGGGTGTGGAATCTCTGCTGGCAGAACCACCACAGCAGCTGAAACCCCCAAATTAAGTAAAACAAAAGCCAGGGAAGACCATTTTAAATAAATTTACCCCAAAAGAGACACAATTTCAGAAAGCAGTCAGCTTTCTGATTGGGAGGCAAACGGCAAATTCCTTGGAGTCACTTGGAGTCCTAAATCAAGGCTTGATTTCTTTCTAGAACACATCCGAGAGCTCCCAAGGACACTCACAGGCTGAGCAAGGCAGATGTTGGGGAGGGAAAGTTTTCCAGCCCCTGTTTCCCAGGATGCAGGAGCCAATTTTCCAACTGATTCCTCTGGCCTGCATAAAGGACTGCCCCTAAATAAGAAATAAAAACTCGGATGAGAGGCTTCTCTCCAGGATTTGAGGAAGATGGCACCAAAATTCACCCCTTGAGCAAACGACATTATTCAAAAAATGAAGAAAAACATTATTCAAAATCCATGAACAAACCCTTAGCTTGGAAGGTAGGAAAAATAAGGTGGAAATGCCAATTCTTCAGACCCTGAATTCTTTTGAATCTGAAAAACATGAAGGTTAAGGGCCCTTTTAAATTATTTTTAGGATCTCAGTAGCTTTGGGATGTTACAGAGAACAAACCTCAGGCAAGGAAATGGGGGTGAAAAAACCCTGTCAAGCTCTCACCAATTACTGCAGCAGGAGGAGTTACATTAATAGGGATTTTTTATAAATAATAAGCATTCTGTGTATTTAATATCTTGCTTGGTTTCCAGGAGCCATTTATTTCCCAACAGCGTCCTGGCTGTCAACAGGATCCAGAACAATCCTCATTAGCTGTGCTGAGGGAGGGCTCAGAGAAGGTCAAATCATGGGCCATGACAATGCAATTATGTTCCCTGCTAGAAAGGTCACTTTTCCTCATCAGACTAATTATCCTGACAGGATTACATTTATTTCCACGGATTTTAAGGCAAAAACTTTGGCAGTGCCTTGGCCTGTCTGATTCCAGCAGCGCCTTTGGCTTCTCTTCCCAACAAATCCTTCTTGGGGTAGAGAACAACGAAAATGGTCTCCCAGGAAAAAAAACCCGAACAACAGCCAGGGAGAATTGCAATTAAAAATTGAGGAAGAAGTTGTTTTGCAGTTTTAAGAACTGATTCTCACAGGTTTTGTTTTCACTGTTGTGTGAGGAGACTTTGTGGGGAAAAGGCAACATTGGGAGCATTGGAGCTGCTGGAGCCAGTCCAGAGGTCACGGAGCTGCTCCAAGGGCTGGAGAACCTCTGGAGCCAGGCTGGGAGAGCTGGGATTGTCCAGCCTGGAGAAGGGAAGGCTCCAGGGAGAGCTCAGAGCCCTTCCCAGGGCCTAAAGGGGCTCCAGGAGAGCTGGGGAGGGACTGGGGACAGGGGATGGAGGGACAGGACACAGGGAATGGCTTCCCACTGCCAGAGGGCAGGGATGGATGGGATACTGGGAAGGAATGAGAGTGGGGAGGGGCTGGGCTGGAATTCCCAGAGCAGCTGTGGCTGCCCCTGGATCCCTGGAAGTGCCCAAGGCCAGGCTGGAGCCCCCGGGGACAGCAGGAGGTGTCCCTGCCCATGGCAGGGGTGGCACTGGGTGGGTTTTAAGGCCCCTTCCCACCCAAACCACTCCAGGATTCTGTGCCTTTCAAACCAGCCCAGAGTCACAGGTGCCTTTGCAAATCTGGATTCTTTAACTTTCTGTAAGCAGGGGAGGCTGCGAGAATGAAAAACAAAGATCAAACAAAGAGAAAAAACTTTTATCAAGGAGTGATCGATTTATCCCAGGCTGCTGAAGAGAAGAGGCTGCCTGGGACACATTCTCCGTGCAGCGAACACACCAACCACTTGTTCTCCATTCCTACACCTGCTTTTCCCTCTCCACCACATCCCAAACAATCATAAACTGCTTGTGGCCATCCTGGAATAAGTTTTACTCCTTCGTGGAGCTGCTGCAGCGAGAGCTGTGCTGTGGACACTCCACGGGGCCCCCAAAACAATGCCCATGAGTCCTCAGAAGAGTCTCAGTTCTCTGTGCTTCTCTCACTGCCCTTTCTTAGCAGCAGGATAAGCATAAAAAAGCCTAAAAAGATCAAAAGTCTCTGATTCCTCGCCACAGCCAGGACTGTGTTCATGACTCTGCAGTGGTCCGTGGCCCAATTTCGAGGTTTAAGAGGTGCAAAGGGTCACACTGGAAGAGAAAGAGGCAAATTCAGACACTTCTCCCCAGCTCCAGGCCCTTTAACTCTTCCCAGCTCAAGGAATTTGCTCTGCTTGTGGGTGAATTAATTAAGGAGATGGGAAGTGTGAAGGAAGAGGGAGAAAAGCAGCTCCTCTCCCAAATATTCTTCTGTGTCGCAGTGCTTAAACACATTTATGGCACCTGTGACCCCCAGCAGGTTTGCTTGAATCACCCTGAAACCCCCCCAGAGTCCAGGCCCTGCTTTCAGCCCTCTGAAAACAGAGGCTCAGTCTTTGCTATTGCTCCCTGTTTGCCTTTTAGGGTCACTGAAACATTTTCATTTTAGGGTCACTGAACCATTTTCATTTTAGGGTCCTTCTGAACCATTTTCATTTTAGGGTCCTTCTGAACCATTTTAATTTTGGGGTCACTGAAACATGTTCATTTTAGGGTCCTTCTAAACCATTTTCATCTTAGGGTCACCGAACCATGTTCATTTTGGGGTCCTTCTGAACCATTTTCATTTTAGGTCACTCTGAACCATTTTCATTCTGCTTCTGCACCCTGAAATCCTCCACGGGCGCAGCCCAGGCCCCTCCCTGCTCTGCTGGATGGGGTCACTGCCCCCCACAGCCAGAGTGACAAAGCCCTGGCTTTTTGGGCAGGACATGGGTTTATTCCATGATTTCAGAGGACATTTAGGTTGGAAAAGAATATTTAGGTTGGAGAAGAGGTCCAAGGCCATCGAGCCCAGCTATTAACCCTGCTGGGTCACAGCAGGCAAGGCACTGTACATAACCTGGCAATTATTACATTAATATCACTTTGTCAAGGGGTCCAAGGCCACGGATGAAATGAAAATGTTACTAAGGAGCCTGGACCCACCTCCTTGAGGCAATAAACATTTTCTCTCTGAACGGGAAGTCGATTTACCCTTAAAAAGCTCCAGCAATTCACTTGTAAAGCACAGCCAGGTCTGTGCACAGGGAAAGGCCGCAGAAATTTGGTTTTATAAAGTACAAGCAGCCCCCATGTGCAGAGAGAGCACAAAACCACTCCCCTTCCTCCCAGAGCTCCCTCCATGCCAGGAATCCGGGGTCAACCACACGGAGAAGCCCTGGGGTCGATGGTTCCACACTCCTGGAAAGGGCAGTGGGTTATTCACAGCCTCCCCGGCACCACACCACAAGACCAAGGGAAAACAGGTGAGTGCAGGGCTCCCATAAATCATCAGAACTCAGCTCCTGGCCTGCTTTATCCCATCCATCATGGGCACACCGTGCTGAAAGGAGAACCCATGCTCATTTCCCATGGCAAAAACGGGAGGGAAGTGAACTCCCTCTCATCCCAGAGTCACACGGTCACGATCCCAGAAATATGTCAGGTCTCATATTGTTTTTAAAGCAATCTCCAGAGCAAGTTCCCATCCTGATTTATGGCAGGGAGGAAATGCTGGGTAGGTGCAGCCCCCAGAGACAAGGGGAGGAGGAGGAGGTGATGGTTCTCCCGATTTTTCAGCCCTGGATTGGGAATGGGAAACTGGGTCAGGACAAGAGGGGCAGCTCATTGAGGAGTGAGAGACAGGAACAGAGCAGCTCTTGTGCATTTTGAGCAAAGTGTCATTAAAAACTTCAATTCCCTGCCAGGCATTGAAATGGGCAAATTAAAACAAGGAATAAAAATTAAACCCAGCCCAAGCACAGGGGAACAACCTGGAAATGTGGCCATGGGTGGCACAGGGTGAAGTCTGGAGGAGTGATTTTACAAAATCCATTGGAAATTTGTTCTCCGAACCTCTTAAAACCTTAGAGCTGAAGACTCTTGGAGACCTGATCCCTTCTGGAATCATGCTATCCACCCTCCCTGAGGGATGGAGGATAGGAATTCCAAAAAAGCCAAAACTCCTTTCCTAGAAGAAAATCAGGCCCTGTGAAATGCATCCAGTGGGAGCAGAGAACCTCTGAACAAAAGCAGCACATCAGGGGAACACAAACAGCCGGGTTCGATTTTTAAATGAGTTCTAAAAATCAAATCAACCTAAAAGGAAAAAAAGAAAATTGGTATCAGGTGCTGCTTCCACACAGAAGCCACACAAATACCCAGAGAGTCCTTTCATTCCAGCACTGTTTTCCTTGAATTTCTGTAACTATTATTGCACTGATGAACCACTTACTCATCCCAGAGCAAACCCTCCCCATACACAGAGGTATTTTTGGGAGGGAAGAAAATACATCCGAGTTCTCATTCCCTATTTCCATTTCCGAGGCTCCACCAATTTACATTTAACACCAGCTATAAAAGACACCCGAGGAATACAAGGGCTGTTTAGTCATCGGTTTGAGTCTGGATTCCTTCTTTTCTTTTCTTTTTTTAAATTATTTTTTTAATATCAAATTTCTGCTTTAATTAGCAGCAAATGTAGGACACTTAGGGCCTGAAATGAGGAGACCTTCCTGCTCGTTTCACTGGAGCAGCGTGGCCCTCAAGTATTAATTAAATCTTAAATTGCTTTCTGGGGCAGAAGGGCCGCTCTGGTTTTTCTGGTCACAGGAGCATTATTGAAAACAGGATCTGTGCCATGCCCAGAGACATTCCGGGAATCCATGTGAGCTCTAGGAAAGTGGGAATTCAAAGTCAAACTTCAATTTTCCTCAGAAAATGCTCTATCCACGCTCCAAATTTATAAATGTTGCAGTGATTGAAGTGGAAAGAGAGGAATCAGTGAGGACGAGGAGCTCAAAGCCCACCCCAAAGTCTGGTTTGTTCAATGATTTGAATTCAGGGAAAAGAGATGGGGACAGGGAAGGCAAAGGATGAGGGTGATAATGGATAATGAGGCTGGATTTCAGTTACACCAAGATCTCCCTGCACACTCAGCCTTATAATAGGCTTAAAAGAGGCAGGAATAGGCTTAAAATAGGCCAAAAAAGGGTGTTTTTAGCAGAGGGTGTTCTCTCAAAACAGCTCATGTAAGACCTGGGACAGTGGGAGGTGTCCCTGCCCATGGCAGGGATGGGAACTGGATGGGCTTTAAGGTCCCTTCCCACCCAAACCATTCCAGGATTCCATGATTCCGTCATCTGGTACCAGTCTCGCTGTTAAGGACCCTCCCAAACCACTCCATGATTCCATGATCTGGTACCAATCTTGTTGTTTAGGAATCTTCCCCGTCTGGCATTCCTGGGATTCTCTGACAGTCACACTCCCACCCCCAAACCGAGGCCACCGAAATCCATTCAGATTTCCCCAGTTCCACCCCAGGTTTCCCAAGGCAGAGTCTTGGACGCCCAGCTCCATAAATCAATTTATTCCCAGTGCAGCCACAAAGGAACAGCCTGAGCTGGTGCCTCCGAGCTTCCTCAGCAAAGAATTCCTGTGTTTTTATCCCTCCCCATGCCCAAAGTTTTGTTTTCCCCCGAATCCTCGGCTCCTGTCATGTGCCTCAGTGCCCCTCATCTGGCTGTGCCACAGCCCCTTTGTTATCCAAAGGTTTGGAAGTTTCCAGGCCTCTTATCCCAGATTCCAGCCCCTCACAGCTCCACCTGCCCCAAATGTGTTCCTCCACACCCACTTCCAAGGGGAAGCAGGGAACAAACCAAGGAAATACTGAGGAATTGATTACAAAGGTTGATTCCTTCCCCACTTTGGCTTCGAATCCTGAATCCATATAAAAACCCCACGGCCCTGAACCATGGGAACCACAAAGATGTCCCCAAACTCTCTTTGCTTCCTGCTCCTTCCAGAAAAGGAGCTGAGGATGGGGCCAAACACAGAGCCAGAGGAGCCACCAGCTTCCCAAAAACAAGCCAGGAATAGTCCCTGGAGCCGGAGTCTGGTGGGAGTTTTTCAGTTTTCCCTGGATAAACAGAATTTCCTAACGCTGAGGGATAGGCCTGGTTTCTGTAGCACAAGCCTACTTCCCTGTAGGCCGGTGTTTACATGCTAATTAGCAAACAAATGATCAAAACAAAGCCTTTTTGGGCAGGTTTAGATTAGATTGGGAAGGAATTGTTCCCCGTGAGGGTGAGGAGGGGCTGGGATGGAATTCCCAGAGCAGCTGTGGCTGCCCCACCCTGGAAGTGTCCAAGGGAGAGGAGAAGGCTCCAGGGAGAGCTCAGAGCCCCTTCCAGGCCCTAAAGGGGCTCCAGGAGAGCTGGAGAGGGACTGGGGACAGGGGACGGAGGGACAGGACACAGGGAATGGCTTCCCGCTGCCAGAGGGCAGGGATGGATGGGATACTGGGAAGGGATTGTTCCCTGTGAGGGTGGGGAGGGGCTGGGCTGGAATTCCCAGAGCAGCTGTGGCTGCCCCTGGATCCCTGGAAGTGCCCAAGGCCAGATTGGAGCAGCCTGGGACAGTGGGAGGTGTCCCTGCCCATGGCAGGGGTGGGATGGGATTTAAAGTCCCTCCCAACATAAACCATTCCCTGGATTGTTTTAAAATTCCCAAGATCTCAGAAGATTTTGGGGCCCACAGGAGCTCAGAGCCAGGTTCAGAAAGGCTCGAGAGGGGCAGGATTTAGGGAGGTGACTTATTCCATGTGACAGAGCCCTTCATCATCTTTATTTAGCGGGAGAGAATTCCAGAGCTCATCCCAGTCACCTTCCCAGGCTGCTGAGAGGGAAAGCTGCCACGGGAAGATGCGTTTGTGGGGCTGAGCTGAACCCAGGGTGAGGATTTAATTGGTTCCACACTGCTCCAGATGTGATGGATTTATGGGAGCTCTGCCGAGCTGCTGCTCTCCCCCAGCCTGCAGAAAAAGGTGGATCGTCCTAGGAAGAGCTTGGAAAACTTCCAGAGCAGCACAGGGCAAACACAAAGTTCCCTGATTTGTTGGGGAGCTGCTGCTTTTATGTTTCGCGTTGATTAGGAGCAAAAATGAACGTTTGGTGAAAGCCTCTGACAGGAGACAGGGCCCTTTCATTAAACACAAAGTGCGTAATTAGTGATAATAACGATACCTGGGGGCTCTTTGTGCATGGCTCTTTCTGCGGGAGATGGAACAGGGAAACACCATTTGCGCCCATTGTTGGGAGCTTCAGCACGAAAATTCCCGATTTCTTTTCTGAATCAGGACCAAACTCCGCTTTGCAAACTTTAAATTTTCACAAGGATGAGAAAAATAATCCCAGTGCAACTCACTCGGAGCTTGGGTCTGAACTGTGTATGTTTTATACCCTTAAAGAACTCATTTGGGTCAGAAGGGTTTTCTTTAACTGATTCTGCGATAATTATAAGACTTATTAGGATGCACTGGAAGGAACAGAAAGGCTCTGGATTTCCACGGATTTAATGAACTCTTGGAAAAAATCCTCTCTTTTCCTCCTGGCTGAGGTTTTTTTTGTTGGGATTGCTCAGACTCTTCATTACTGGGTGCCCAGGGAAGCTCCTGGATCCCTGGAAGTGTCCAAGGCCAGGCTGGACGGGGCTTGGAGCAGCCTGGGATAGTGGGAGGTGTGGGATTTAAGGTCCCTTCCAACCCAAAACAGTCTGGGATTCTGTGATTGTTTAAACCAGGAGTTTAACCAGGAAAATCCCATTAAAATCCCAGCTATCTTCACACGCACGCTTGGACTTCATCATCTTGGAAATCTCTTCCAACCTTTTCTATGACTCCACAGCCTGGGACGCCCTTGCCTGCACTCAGAATCCCCCAGGGAATTCCCAAAAAATCTCTTGGCAGGGATCAAACCTCTCCAGGGTGGTGGCTCAACAATTTAACCCAAAAAGAGACACACAAAAATTCCATTTCTTGGTGCAAACGGCCCCAAAACGACCCCTCAGGAATGAGGATTTCAGGAAGGGGTTTTTGTATCTCGCAGCCCCAGCCCAGGGTGGATGAGGAGGTGTCTCCCTTTGATCCAACCCTTCCCAGCGAGGATTTATCCCTTTTGTCCCAGATTCGTTCCTGTCCCAGCCTTATCACCGTGGAAATTCAGATTTCCCAGGCGTGATTGCACCTCCCTGAATCCTGATGGGCTCCAAGGCTGGCAAGGCTTGGAAAAACATGCCCTGATTGCAAAATGTGGAATTCCAGCCTGTCCTGGCGGTGTTAAAATGCACGAGGAGCAGGAAGAGAGGAGGAAAAGGAGCCTCAGGAATCAACACCCATCCAGGACGCATCCCTAATTTTGATTAGCTGGAAAATAACCAAACAATCCCGATTTTTATCCATTTGGGAGGACGCTCAGTGCTGCTGGAAGTGCTGCTGCCAGCTTTTATTGGAATGATTGTTGTGGAGACAGGGGAAGTCAAAGCAGGACCTCGGTCCCAGGTTTTAATGAGTCCCAGGGAAGATCATTCCGTGTTTGCAATTCCTCGGCTCCTCGGTAAATACGGAAGGACACGAGGCTGGAATTCCAATTCCTCAGGAATCCTGGTGCTCTGGAACTGAAAAATCCATAATTTTCCATGCAGTTGAAAAGGTCCCACTCATTTGGAGGCACTGCTTGGAATCAGTGGCTCAAACATCAGAGCAC
>VXAZ01002736.1:0-18981 GCA_013399875.1 Gymnorhina tibicen | reverse complement strand
TTTTTAAAATTCAAATTAATTAATTTTATTTTATTTTACTTTATTTTAATAACTTTGTTTTATTTTAATTTTATCTTTTAAAATTTAATTTAACTTGTTTTATTCTATTCTATTTTATTTTGACACTGCTTTCCTCTGCCCACATCAAAGCTCTCTAATCAAGTCAAGGAAGCACTTGAAGCTTTAGATTAGGCTTTAACCTAATAAATAAAAATAAAATAAAAATAAAAAGATAAATCTCCCTTTCTACACAGAGGTCTGAACATTTGAAACAAAACCCAAAGGATTCCTGGGAGCAGCAGCAGAACCATCCTGGGAGCAGCACGGGGGCAGGAACTGGTTTCAGCGGCTGATTTGCTGAACAAGAGCCTTTTCCTTCCTCTCATTCCCTTCCTTCCCAATTTTTCCATCATTTTCCGTACCCAAAACTCCACAACAATCCCGGAAAGGAGCAGCTGCTCCTGATCCTCAGCTGGGATTTTGGTCCAGGTCCTGCTTCAGCAGAAGGACAAAAATCCACAGTTCCCTGCAGAAAGTGAAGGCAAAATCCCGTAAAATCGGTTTTCCCTCATATCTGGAAAATGGGAAAAATTCCCAAGCTAAGGAGAGGTGCAGGGAGGATTTGCTCCCTGAGCTGCTGCCCTGGGCATGGCCGGGTGGCAAGGAGAAAACAGCAGATACAGAATAATAAAAATAAAAATGATCAAAGTAATAATAATAGCAAGCAAATAAATAAAAATATCATTAATAATTAAGAACTAAGGTTAGGGAATAAATAGCAGCTGTAGAGGCAAATCTCTAGGATTTGCGTTTGGCTCCTCTACCTCAACGTGAGCTGAAACAGCGGAACTGAGTTCTCCAACCTGGCTGCTCCCATCTCCAACAGTGAAGAGGGAAAAGATGCTCTGAGGGCTGAAGAACCTCTGGAAAACCTCTGGGAAGTTGGAATTGTCCAGCCTGGAGAGGAGAAGGCTCCAGGGAGAGCTCAGAGCCCCTTGCAGGGCCTAAAGGGGCTCCGGGAGAGCTGGAGAGGGACTGGGGACAGGGGATGGAGGGACAGGACACAGGGAATGGCTTCCCACTGGGAAAGGGGAGATTTGATGGGATATTGGGAAGAGATTGTTCCCTGTGAGGGAGGGGAGGGGCTGGGATGGAATTCTCAGAGGAGCCGTGGCTGCCCCTGGATCCCTGGAATGCCCAAGGCCAGGTTGGAGCCCCCTGGGACAGCGGGAGGTGTCCCTGCCCATGGTAGGGGTGGCACTGGATGGGCTTTGAGGTCCCTTCCAACCCAGGAATTTCGTGGATTCCGTGAGCTCACAAATTCCCACTGCTGAGAGGCAAAGAGGGTCAGAATTAAAAGACGAATTTAAAAAATAAACAAATTTAAAAATCCCAGCTTGGGCTCAGGAGCAGGGCAGGACTCCAGGGAGCTGCCGTTTGTCAGGATGGGAGGGAAAATCACTTTAGGGGGCGGAAAAACTCCAGTGATGGAAAACTCCCGGATTTTGGGGCTTGGAGGAGATGCGAGCAAGCTCCAAACTCTGTTTTAGTCCATTAAAACAACAGGGAGCAGCACCCCAGGCAGAAAATCAGGGATTGGCAGTGCTGGAATTCATTCCATGTGTCTGGAAAGAAAAGGATTGGTCTTGGCAGTGTCAATCCAAGAGGCTGCTGCCTTCGGGGAGAACACGAGAGGCAGAATCCAGGTAAAATCCTGCTAAAAATGGTCTGGAGAAGGGAACAAAGAACCCATCCCCTGCTGCTTCATCCCTGCTGACCCCTGGAAGGAGGAGCTCAGGAATATTCTGCACAAATACCGAATCCAAAGGGTAGCTGACCTCAAACCCAATTTTTGCTCTGAATTAAAATAACCTCCAAGACCTCAAATTCCAATTTTTTTCACTCGTGTCAGGCAGGGGAAGGGTGAATTTGGAGTTCTTCTGTCAAATAAATGAACTTTTCTGAGTGTGCAGTGTTCTGCTTCCATTTCCCACAGCCCCAAAAACACATCCTGGAGGAAAATTTTCCATGGTGAAGAGATTTTTGCCTATGGGGAGGCTCTCTGGGTTTTTCCAACTGCCCTCGAGGCTGCCCAAAGTTCTCCTTTTTGGGGCTAAAATCCTGTGGGGAATAAATGGCTGGAATATCCTATTACAGGGGGGTGGCTCCATCCAACAATTTTCCTGTCATTAAGAGCTCTAGAAATGCACTTTGGGGGGAACAGGGAGAGAAAACCAAACCCTGCTGCAAATTAACCCCGAAGTGGTCATTCCTTAACTCCAGCCCCCTCTGTAATGGGAATTATTGAGGGAGTTTTATCTAATTCCGGGTGATTTCCCCCCAAATCGATAACTACTAATTGGGAATGGTGGGGTTGCCAAGATTTGCCTCTGGAAGCTTCTTGGAGCAGTTTAATCTCCCAGCCAGACTCTTTTCCCTGGAAGTGGAGACAAGAACAAGCAGCAGAGGAAAGAGCTGTGCAGCTCCCCGAGGTTTTCCGTGGGGATTGCAAAGACAGGGAGAACAAATGCTCTGGCTTGTTCAGCATCCAGGTTGGAATCCAAACAGAAATTTCCATCCAAATAATGTCTCCCTGTTCCTGCTAATGCAGGTTTTTCCCGTGGCACTGAACAAGATCCTTCCTCAGCCGATAGAAAACTTGTTCAGATAAAAAACCCCTTAAATGAAAAAGGAAACAAAACAAACAGAAAAAGCATCTGGGAAACCCCAAAGGATTCCAGGGTGGGAACACTGTATTACCCAAGTCTCCTTGTTTTTCCCTCAGTGATTGAATCCATAAAGATCCAAAAGATTTAATTGTATTCCAAGGTTTTGCTCCCTTTTATTCTGCCTAAGGAAAATTTTAAGCACAGGAGTTGCTGTGAAATCCCACTCACATTGGTGGGGCTGGAGCAGGAATTCTCTCCCAGTCATCAGGAGCTCCATGGACTATTCTGGGCTGCATCTTCCTAATCCCAGGGCTCTGAGGTTTTATTAAATTGCACAATGAGCTCTGGTGGCTTTTATTAAATCTCTCACATGGAAATTCCAATCACAGGCCAACAGCCTGGAATGGAAGGTCCTATAAAATCATGGAATCCTGGAATGGTTTGGGTTGGAATGGTTGGGCCTTAAATCCCACCCAGGCCCACCCCCTGCCATGGGCAGGGACACCTCCCACTGTCCCAGGTGGCTCCAACCTGGCCTTGGGCATTCCAGGGATCCAGGGGCAGCCACAGCTTCTTGGGGAATTCCAGCCCAGCCCCTCCCCACCCTCACAGGGAACAATTCCTTCCCAGTATCCCATCAAATCTCCCCTTTCCCAGTGGGAAGCCATTCCCTGTGTCCTGTCCCTCCATGCCTTGTCCCCAGTCCCTCTCCAGCTCTCCTGGAGCCCCTTTAGGGCCTGGAAGGGGCTCTGAGCTCTCCCTGGAGCCTTCTCTTCTCCAGGCTGGACAATCCCACCTGTCCCATCCTCTCTCCAAAGCAGAGGTTCTCCAGCCCCTAGAGCACCTTTCACAATCCCATTGTTTTTTATCCTGATCTTTAACAGCAGCCAGGGAGGTGCTTTACAGGCACCCTCTGTCAGCGGGGTTTAACCCAGGGGTGACTTTGTTGTCCCACAGTTCCCCTTTCCCTGTTTTCTGCCAGCTCTGCACTGACAAATAAAAGATTCTGTCCCCTGAGAAGCTTTCCAGGGATGTTTTGCACTGTGTGGAAGCACCTGGCAGACCGGGCAGGACCCACCTCCACTTGGAGCTCAGCAGCTCCATCAACACCCACAGGACAAACCCTGCAGTGGGATGGAGCTCAGCTGTCCTTCTCAGAGCCATCCAAGGGCAAACCCCAAATTCCCTTCGTCATTCCCTCCTCCCTGCCCCACCAGGATCACTTTTCCTGTCGTTTGAGGCACAGGGATCTCCCCAGCTAAGCCGGCATTCCCGAGCACCGCCAGCACAGCTCCCTCCCTCCTCACCTGAGAGTGCAATGAGCTGAGTACAGAACTGTTCCAAACCTCTGCTGATTCCAATTCCCTCATCTCCAGCCAGGCCTGCTTTAAATCCCCTTCCCTCTGTCAGGAACACTAATAAGGATCCGAACTGCACGGACATAGCAGAGCCGGAGCGCTGGGCTGGATCCAGCACATTTAAATTAAACGGGCCTAACACGCTGCTTGCTTTGCCTTTTCAAGTCTCCTCTTTCATCCCTGGGTCCTGTGGTTGTTTCAGCCTTGATAGAGCTGGAAACACTGACAGCTCCAATACAGAAATGTCTGAAACAGGTGAGGCGGGTCCGGATCCTGCGGGAAATGGCGCCGTGTTCCCGATGCTCACGTTGGATTATTTTTGTGGTGAAAGAAGGAGGAGATTGCCAGCAAAGCCACAGCTGGCCTTGCTGTGCTGCTCCTCTTTGCCTTTTCCTGCTCCCCTCCTGGAACTGCTCTCTGATCAGGAATGAGGAACAACACCCTCGTTTCACACACTGGAGTGGGGCATCCAGGGATGGGGCAGGCACAGCTTCACCACCCTCACAGGGAGGAATTTCTTCCTGATATCCCATCTAAATCTCACCTCTTTTCATTTAAAACTGTTTCCCTGCTCTCCATCTCTTCTCCAAAATCCCTCTCCAGGGAGTCCTTAGAGCGCCTTGCAGGGCCTAAAGGGGCTCCAGGAGAGCTGGGGAGGGAACTGGGACAAGGACCTGGAGTGGGACATCCAGGGATGGGGCAGCCACAGCTTCCCTGGGAAACCTGTGCCAGGGCCTCACCTCCTCACAGGGAGGAATTTCTTCCCAATATCCCATCTAAATCTCCCCTCTTTTAGTTTAAAACTGCTTCCTTTCATCCTGTCCCTCCATCCCCTGTCCCTGGTCCCTCTCCAGCTCTCCTGGAGCCCCTTTAGGCCCTGGAAGGGGCTCTGAGCTCTCCCTGGAGCCTTCTCTTCTCCAGGTGAACACCCCCAGCTCTCCCAGCCTGGCTCCAGAGGGGCTCCAGCCTTATCCTAATGATACACACATTGAAATTTCTTCCCAGTATCCCACCTAAACCTGCCCTTTGTCCATCTGGAACAGAACAGGGAGCAAAAAGAAAGGGTCCCTGGATAAAAGTTTAATAGGCTGAAGTGACCCCAGCCTAACCCTGCTCCCCCACTTCCGGGAATTCCACCCAAAAGCAGCATCAGGGCTCACGCCTGGATGAATCCCAGGAGTTCTAATCCCACATCTGCTCCTGTCCTTTGCCATCCACAACCCTTCTGCTCTCTCAGGGTTTTCATGTCTCGCTCCTCCTGACTCGTGGTGGGGGAGGCTCAGCCCTTGGAGTTTATTCCTGGGATTTTATCCGTGTCCCACACACACAAGTCCAGCTGAATTCCAGCCTGTGAGACACCAACCTCTCTTTATTAACCCAGAAAATTAGGTGCAGACCCCACTAAACCCCTTCCTGTTTAAGCTGCACAAACGTTGGTGTGTTTGGGATCCATTCCCATTAAATTTGTCACCGGATTTTCCCAGGACCACCGTGTAGCAAACTCTGTGTGAAGGGATTTCAAGTCAATCACTTCAAAATTAGTCCTTCCTTCCCCTGGAATCCTTCTCTGCTCATGTAAAGGAGAAGTTACAGTGATGAGGAATTTACTGGCATCAGCCAGAGCCTTCTGCTTGTGTTGTTCTTCCGTTCAGATCCCGGCTTTCCACCCAAAACATTCCTTCTGGAGTTCTGCAACTTGCAGAGAAATGAACTGGAGGGAACCAAAGCAGAGGAATCCATGCCCACATCACACACCAGGGACGGGAGGAGAGGGAACGGCCTCAGGCTGGGCCAGGGGAGGTTCAGGTTGGATACTGGGAGAATTCCTGCATGGAAAGGGTTGTTCTGTCCGTGGCAGCCCCTGCTCCTCAGGGGATTTAACACCTGGGGACGTGGATTGGGGTGGCCTTGGCAGTGCTGGGGATGGTTGGACTCCGTGACCTCAGAGAGCTTTTCCAAGCTAAACACTTCCATGATTTTATGGATGAGTAGACACTGACCAGTGCCAAAGGTCACTGAGAAACTCCCACTTGGAGGTCAAGAAGAGATCCAAGCTGATCATCCATAGGCAATTCCTGTGCAAGCTGAGATCACACATTTAAGGGAGAATTTGGGAATTTACTTCTCCAAGAGGATGGGCAGGAGAAGGATGTGACAGCAGAGACCAGGAAAATCAAAATATTCTCTCCTTGTATCATCACACTGATGTCTTGAGCTCACTTTCCAAAGCTTAATTGAATTGCATTTAATTTTTAATATTAAGTATTTTTAATATTAATATTTTTAATATTAAATACAGAGAAAAATGGCAAAATTTATGCTACCCCAACCTCTTAATGGATGCACTTTTGATCTTTTTAGAACTTCTGCACACATTTGGTTATTTGTTATAATATTTGTAATTATATTAATATTTATTATAGTGTAATAGAAACCCTTCAGTATTTATTAATCAGGTATTTAGCAGGTCAGCTCCCAAATTTTTACCTTTTTTGGGCCAATGCATGCAAAAAAATTACACAGAAACACTGAAAATGGAAGAATCACCTGCCTTTACTTCATTAAACACCTACTGAGTCAGAGCAAGCACCAACCTGTATTTTGGGACTGTCTCTTCCAGCAATCGAATTCCCAATGATTTACTGCAGGCATGGAGACAATTCCCAGCTATTGACTTCCATCCTGCAGGATTTAAACCTAATTAAAAGGAACTGAGATTGTCAGCCTCGGGCTTGGCTTTTTACTCCTCTTAAATGGCAGAAACAGCCACATGAAGCTAAACAAGGACCAAAATCAGCTGGGTGGTTTGGGAATTTTGATAATTCCCATTTCCCGGTTTTCCTGGGGTATGTTAGGCACGTTCCCTGACATTTAAAATGAAATTTTTTTTGGCCGCGTTTATCAAAAGGCAACAGGTGGAATTCAGAGTGTTGTAAAGCTGGCACCTGGATAGGGATGGTGGAGGACTCTGCCCTTGAAAATTTCAGGAAGCGGCAGCAAATTGGAACTGACGGGATGCTCCTTTGATCTGACAGCTGGAACTCCCATGGAACGTGGAATTTCGGCTCCTCTCAGCTCCAGGACGGGCAGATCCACCCTGAGCAGTTGGCGCAGCTCACCCTGTAACAACTGACAGCACCAATCAGCTGTCTCACGGTGGAGCTGCTTGGAAGAGCTTGGGATTATTTTCCTTTATTTTGACACCTCCAGACTCCACGGAATCCATGGGAAGATAAATCGGGAGTCACGTGCCTGGGCAGGGATGCCAATCTGTCACTCTGCCTCCTCCAGAAATACTCCTCCTGCTGATGCAACAAAGGGAAGTGGGTTGGAGCCAGAAGAATTTTCCATTTGCAGCTCCCAGATTCTGGGTGTTTTATCCCAGGTTGTTTGCAGGAGCAGGGAAGTGACAACTCCATGCAGTGTTGCATCAGCAAAGCCTGAAATGCCATTTTCTTTTTATTAAACATTCTGGAATCAGCCCTCCCGCTCAGCTGAGTGGGAGAAAAATATTGCCAAGGTTTCAGAGACTAAAGGAAGATTTAGGATATTCAGTTCCTCCCAAGCAGGAGCTGGAGGAAATTTTGGAAATGACATTTTTGTGTTCTCGATCCAACAGACAAAATACCTACAAAGGCATAAATGTTGGAATTTAAAAACGACGATTTTGAAAATCCCTTAAAAACAATCCACCAGCAACAGAGATGTGCACACGGGATCTGGGATTTCACGCCCCAGCTCAGGGGTCTGGGATTTCACGCCCCAGCTCGGGGGTCTGGGATTTCACGCCCCAGCTCGGGGGTCTGGGATTTCACGCCCCAGCTCGGGGGTCTGGGATTTCACGCCCCAGCTCGGGGGTCTGGGATTTCACGCCCCAGCTCTGGCGTCTGGGATTTCACGCCCCAGCTCAGGGGTTTGTTTTGTAATCAGCACAGTTTACATCTCATTCCCTTCAGGTTTGATTGATGAACCCCAATAACTCAGACTTTATAAAAACCATTCCAGGAGCCAACAGTGAGCCGGGAAAGGAGGAAAGGATGGGTCACACCATCAGAAGTGTTGTTGTGCAGAGCACACCCTCAAAGGGGCAGTTTTGCAGATGAAAAGTCAATTTTGGAGACAAAGAACTGAAAGCTGGGAAATACAGCCCAGCTGTGTCATGGAATTGTGGAAATGGATGGGAAGGGATCTTAAAGAACATCTCATTCCAACCCCCTGCCATGGACAGGGACACCTTCCCCTGTCCCAGGGTGCTCCAAGCCCCGTCCAACCTGGCTTTGGGCACTTCCAGGGACGGGGCAGCCACACTTTCAGGACACCCTGAGCGCCAAAACGGAGCAATTCCATTGTTCCTGGTTATTTCCCTCTTCCATCCCTTCTCTCCCCTCACCAGGGTCGGATCCATGATGCCCAGGGCAGGTTGTCCTCACATACCCAACGTCCATCCCCCACCTTGTCAGGTCCTTGGTTGTTCCCTGAGAGCTCCTACCCCTGATTTCCAGCACAGTCCCCCAAACCTTGCCCCAGATCCAGTTAAGGCTCCTCCACGGGGTTTTATGGCTCTCAGCTCCCTGTTTTGGAGATTTTCAGAATCAACCTATTTTTCACGGCATCTCCAAGAGATAAAAGACAAAATGTCCAGATGACAAAGAGCAAACGGAGAGAAGGAGACTCTTAATGGTCACGAGAGACCACTAAGCTGAGGTGTTTAATTCCCGGTGTCCTGGAATGCGATGCAGGCAGTAACACATGCCCAGATCCGGGTTTTCCATCACTTCCCAGCACAGCTCTGACTGCTCAGCTCTTCTGGGCTGGAATATGTAAACCAGGAGCGTTTTTCCTGGAGTGCTTGGGAGGGTATGAACGGAACTGAATCCACCAGGAGAGAAATCTCTGCAGCATCACTCATCCCCCTTCCAAAACGTTTCCTCCCAGGCACAGCAACTCCCTCCAGCAATTTATTTCAGTCAGGACGGGCACTGCTGGGAGATGAAATTTATCCCCATAAAGAGCTCCAGGACTACTCCTCTGAGCAATTTAGCTCCCGTTTTGAGGCTCTAAACGGGACCTGGAGCACGAGCTGGCACTTAAGACAGTGAATTCCACCCTATGTGCTCTGTTATCCTGTTTTCCATTCCATGGGATCATGTTTCCTCTATTTTTCCAGACAAAATGAGGATTCTCTTCAACAGCTGATAATTTTAGGGAGTATTTAAACAATCACCTGTGGAATCATTCGCTCTCCTGGGAGATTTAATTAGGGAAGACCGGGATGTGTCTGCAAAGGCAGGGATACAGATTCCACTGCAGCTAAAAGGAGGGAGAACACTAAAATTGATCATAGGACCCCCCTGAAATCTAAAGAGGCTGGAGACAGGCAGCAGCCATTGCTCAGTGGCTTTAATTATCCCCATAATTAGTAAATCTGGTTAAGGAAGTAACAATTCCTGCTCTCAGGGTGGCTGGCCCAGAACAATCCTTTGCATTTTTGTTGTCCTCAGTGGATTGTGCTCAAGGCTGAAGATTCGAGGGGACACTCAGACTGCCAAGGCAAGAGAGGGCTTATCCCCAGTGTCACTGCCACAGTCACCCGAGTGTCCCCAGATTCCAGATCCCACTGAGCAGGCTCAGACCCCTGCACAGGGCAGGTATAGGCTCAAAATAGTGGATACTTATGGAATCATGGAATGGTTTCAGTTGGAAGGACATTAAATCCCATCCAGTGCCACCTCTGCCATGGGCAGGGACACCTCCCACTATCCCAGGTGGTTCCAACCTGGCCTTGGGCACTTCCAGGGATCCAGGGGCAGCCCCAGCTGCTCTGGGAATTTCATCCCAGCCCCTCATCACCCTCACAGGGGAAAATTCCTTCCCAATATCCCACCTAGCCCTGCTCTTAGGCTGGCAGAGATGGTCTCAGAGCTCTTTTCCCACCAGAATTATTCTGGGATTCCAAGCCATTTCTTTGGTTGTTGATTTGTTTGGGACAAAACTGAACAAGCTCTGCTGTGATGAGTGAAATAAAAGTGGGTTCACTGCAGGCTGATTTAATGCACTGTTGAAATATTCCCTCAAATCTTCAGCCTCTTGGGCTCCCAGCACCACCAGCACCGCAGAGTTTTCCTCTCCAGGCTGTTCCCAGCCTCGCTCCTGACTCTGTTGTGCTGAAATTAATGTGAAGGAGCAGCAAAGATGGGGCAGGAGGAAGGAGAAAAGCCACATTTCTGCCTGTAATGTCACTTTTAGGGGTGTTGACACCTCTCTGAGCTGGGATTCAGGGCTAAACCCCACTTTCAGTCTCACTAGGGGGGCTCTGGGGTTTCATCTCTGCTGACAGGACAGGTTCTCATCACCAGCACAACACCCATCACTGCAGAGGGGCTTCATCCCCCTGCTCCTTCATCCACACAGATCCTCACCTGGGCGCAGGTGAGCTCCCCAAACCCCGCAGCTCATCCGGCTCAGGAGAAGTTAAAAAGCCCCTTTTTTGTCACAAGAATCAGCCTTAAGGCTCGGGGCCTGTTGTCAGAGGAAAACAGATGCTCCGAGGGCTTTACAGAACCCCCTCTCCACCCACCAGGACCTGCCACCACATCCCAGCCCTCTCCACTTCCTGCAGCCTCTGCCATTCCTTTTATTGGAGCTGAAATGCTCCTTTAGCCAAGCTGCTCTCAAGTGTGGGGGGAAGCTCAGTTCTGGTGTTTTTTCCTTCTCCTCCCCGTGTCCTTCCAATTCTTTCCCTCTCCCCCTGCCACCTCCACCTGCTCCCACTGCTTTCCTCTTTCAGCAGCTCTGCCGATAAACACAAATGTTTGTTCCCAGTTCACCAGCCAAAAGCTCTTAATCATTGATGGTGGGAGTGGGATGGAGGGAGGGGAACACTCGGGGGAGTTTTGGGGCCAAATTGTTGAGTTTCCAGCTCAGGAGAGGCATCTCTGCCCCTTCTCCTTCTCCTCGGCCAACAGCACAAGGGGCTGTGGTGTCCTCCCTTCCAATGAACTTCCAGCCTCACTGCATCCCTGGCTGGGAATTCCTTGGGATCTGAAATCTTCTTACACCACCAAATTTTCTGCTGATAAACAGAAATGTTTATTCCAAGTTCACCAGGAAAGCTCTTAATCACTTTTGGTGGGGGTGGGATGGAGGGAGGGGAACACTCGGGGGAGTTTTGGGGCCAAATTGTNCATCACTCATCCCCCTTCCAAAACGTTTCCTCCCAGGCACAGCAACTCCCTCCAGCAATTTATTTCAGTCAGGACGGGCACTGCTGGGAGATGAAATTTATCCCCATAAAGAGCTCCAGGACTACTCCTCTGAGCAATTTAGCTCCCGTTTTGAGGCTCTAAACGGGACCTGGAGCACGAGCTGGCACTTAAGACAGTGAATTCCACCCTATGTGCTCTGTTATCCTGTTTTCCATTCCATGGGATCATGTTTCCTCTATTTTTCCAGACAAAATGAGGATTCTCTTCAACAGCTGATAATTTTAGGGAGTATTTAAACAATCACCTGTGGAATCATTCGCTCTCCTGGGAGATTTAATTAGGGAAGACCGGGATGTGTCTGCAAAGGCAGGGATACAGATTCCACTGCAGCTAAAAGGAGGGAGAACACTAAAATTGATCATAGGACCCCCCTGAAATCTAAAGAGGCTGGAGACAGGCAGCAGCCATTGCTCAGTGGCTTTAATTATCCCCATAATTAGTAAATCTGGTTAAGGAAGTAACAATTCCTGCTCTCAGGGTGGCTGGCCCAGAACAATCCTTTGCATTTTTGTTGTCCTCAGTGGATTGTGCTCAAGGCTGAAGATTCGAGGGGACACTCAGACTGCCAAGGCAAGAGAGGGCTTATCCCCAGTGTCACTGCCACAGTCACCCGAGTGTCCCCAGATTCCAGATCCCACTGAGCAGGCTCAGACCCCTGCACAGGGCAGGTATAGGCTCAAAATAGTGGATACTTATGGAATCATGGAATGGTTTCAGTTGGAAGGACATTAAATCCCATCCAGTGCCACCTCTGCCATGGGCAGGGACACCTCCCACTATCCCAGGTGGTTCCAACCTGGCCTTGGGCACTTCCAGGGATCCAGGGGCAGCCCCAGCTGCTCTGGGAATTTCATCCCAGCCCCTCATCACCCTCACAGGGGAAAATTCCTTCCCAATATCCCACCTAGCCCTGCTCTTAGGCTGGCAGAGATGGTCTCAGAGCTCTTTTCCCACCAGAATTATTCTGGGATTCCAAGCCATTTCTTTGGTTGTTGATTTGTTTGGGACAAAACTGAACAAGCTCTGCTGTGATGAGTGAAATAAAAGTGGGTTCACTGCAGGCTGATTTAATGCACTGTTGAAATATTCCCTCAAATCTTCAGCCTCTTGGGCTCCCAGCACCACCAGCACCGCAGAGTTTTCCTCTCCAGGCTGTTCCCAGCCTCGCTCCTGACTCTGTTGTGCTGAAATTAATGTGAAGGAGCAGCAAAGATGGGGCAGGAGGAAGGAGAAAAGCCGCATTTCTGCCTGTAATGTCACTTTTAGGGGTGTTGACACCTCTCTGAGCTGGGATTCAGGGCTAAACCCCACTTTCAGTCTCACTAGGGGGGCTCTGGGGTTTCATCTCTGCTGACAGGACAGGTTCTCATCACCAGCACAACACCCATCACTGCAGAGGGGCTTCATCCCCCTGCTCCTTCATCCACACAGATCCTCACCTGGGCGCAGGTGAGCTCCCCAAACCCCGCAGCTCATCCGGCTCAGGAGAAGTTAAAAAGCCCCTTTTTTGTCACAAGAATCAGCCTTAAGGCTCGGGGCCTGTTGTCAGAGGAAAACAGATGCTCCGAGGGCTTTACAGAACCCCCTCTCCACCCACGAGGACCTGCCACCACATCCCAGCCCTCTCCACTTCCTGCAGCCTCTGCCATTCCTTTTATTGGAGCTGAAATGCTCCTTTAGCCAAGCTGCTCTCAAGTGTGGGGGGAAGCTCAGTTCTGGTGTTTTTTCCTTCTCCTCCCCGTGTCCTTCCAATTCTTTCCCTCTCCCCCTGCCACCTCCACCTGCTCCCACTGCTTTCCTCTTTCAGCAGCTCTGCCGATAAACACAAATGTTTGTTCCCAGTTCACCAGCCAAAAGCTCTTAATCATTGATGGTGGGAGTGGGATGGAGGGAGGGGAACACTCGGGGGAGTTTTGGGGCCAAATTGTTGTTTCCAGCGCAGGAGAGGCATCTCTGCCCCTCCTCCTCCTCCTCAGCCATCAGCACAAGGGGCTGAGGTGTCCTCAGTTCCAATGGCCCTTTGAGCTTCCAGCCGCACTGGGAATTTTAGGGAATTCCTTGGGATTTAAGTCTTCTAATACCACTGAATTTTCTGCTGATCAACACAAATGTTTATTCCAAGTTCACCAGGAAAGCTCTTAATCACTTTTGGTGGGGGTGGGATGGAGGGAGGGGAACACTCGGGGGAGTTTTGGGGCCAAATTGTTGTTTCCAGCGCAGGAGAGGCATCTCTGCCCCTCCTCCTCCTCCTCAGCCATCAGCACAAGGGGCTGAGGTGTCCTCAGTTCCAATGGCCCTTTGAGCTTCCAGCCGCACTGGGAATTTTAGGGAATTCCTTGGGATTTAAGTCTTCTAATACCACTGAATTTTCTGCTGATCAACACAAATGTTTATTCCAAGTTCACCAGGAAAAGCTCTTAATCATTTTTGGTGGGAGTGGGATGGAGGGAGGGGAACACTTGGGAGTTTTGGGGCCAAATTGTGGAGTTTTGGGGGGAAATTGTTGAGTTTCCAGCTCGGGAGAGGCATCTCTGCCCCTTCTCGTCAGCCGTCGGCACAAGGGGCTCTGGTGTCCTCCCCTCTAAAGGCCCTTTGAGCTTCCAGCCTCACTGCATCAGTTTTAGGGAATTCCTTGGGAACTGAAGCCTTCCAACACCACCACATTTCAAACCCAGGACCAGCACTGGCCTCTCGGTGAACAAGGTGGCTTTGATCCCCACAGTGCGGAGAGTACTCAGGAACAGACAACAACCCAAGTGTGTTTTTTATTTTAAAATAATTAAAACCCAATTTCCAAACGAGCAGGGACGCGAGCAAATATCAAAGCCTGCAGCGAAGAGCCCGAGTGCTCTTGAGGGAGGCAGCTCAATCTGAAGTGTCCTTTAGACAGAGCCCGATGGCTTTGATAGCTCCCCATATTTGATCAAATAAAGCTATTGATCCTTAGCATGAAAGTTCAATCCAGGCTATCAGTGCTGCAAGAGCAGCACAATAAAACCTCGCTCCTTTTGATCTCTGCTGAAGCATTTCATCTTGACATTTGTTAAATGTATCACTAGATTGCTTCCAATGAGAATGGGGCTTTAAAAGCTTACTGGAAAAGCAAAGCTCCCATAAAAAAATTCAACTTTTACATTTGTTAACTTTCCCATTCGCTGCTTTTCATTAAGCGCACGGCCCAGCCAGGTATTATTATTATTATCAATTCCATTTTAAGCAAGATGGGGAGACCTAAATGGATTTCTAAATATATACCCTTGGCTTCATTCTCACAAATGGTTTTGAGGAGGGTTTATCTGCTGCTGCACCTTTGCAGTCAGTCACTCCTGGGGACACCTCCTGACCCCAATCCAGCAGCAGGAACAGGGGGTGAGAGCAGAATACCCCCGAGCAGGACAGAAAGCACACGGCAAGGTTAGAAAGCAAATAACGGAGAGAGAGGGCAATGGAAAGAACATTTCCCATCATCTGATATTCTGTAATAGCTGGGACAGGTTGCTGTAACAGCGACACCTGTGCAAAGCCAAAGAAAAGAGCAAAATATCCCATTATTGCTGTCAGTCAGGGCGTAATTGGGTTAAAGTCAGGAAATGTGTCCAAGGCCGGGCTGGACGGGGCTTGGAGCACCCTGGGACAGCGGGAGGTGTCCCTGCCCATGGCAGGGGTGGCACTGGGTGGGCCTTAAGGTCCTTCCCACCCAAACCATTCCAGGATTCTTTAAACCTTCAGGACACGCAGGTAACACAGCCCAAACCACAAATATTTTTTTACTGTTTAGAGCCGAGCTTTAGAACCGGCTCTGCATTGACTTTACTCGACCTGCCTCCTTTGAGGAGAGTTTTAAATCCGCCAGAGGAGGCCTCTGACAAACCAACCTGACTGAGGCGAGCCCTGGTCTGAGAAGGCAGCTGGAGTCACTGACCTGCAGAGGGCTAAGGTGACACTTCCTGCCAGCTCCTGATGAAAATCCTAAACACCGGTCCCAACACGGAGTCACTGCTCTTTTCTCACTCCTCAGCACCTTCCAGAAGCCAGAGAAAAAGCCAACATTTTAGATACGTGGCCTGGACAGTGCCAGATTTAAATCACAGAGTCCCAGAAAGGTTTGGGTTGGGGGAGGCCTTAAAGCCCCCACAGTTCCATGGGCAGGGACACCTCCCACCACCCCAGGTTGCTCCAAGCCCTGTCCAACCCAGCCTTGGACACTGCCAGGGGTGGAACAAACTGAGGCAGGAGGAGGGGAATTGAGGATAATTTTCTTTATAGGGTCAGTCTTTTGGGAAACACAGGAACAGGTCTGGCATTTACTGACTGTCTGGCTGATGAACTCATACAGGATACAAACTGTGCCCTCCCAGGAAAGCAGAGCTGTATTTTCAGTGCCACTCATGTTGATCTCGTGTGTTGTGTCACTGAGTCCTCCTGGAAGCTCTTCCCTGCTGGGGGACCTCGGCTGCTCCAGAGCTGTTTCGTTGTTCCCTGATGCCCACGCTCCTTCCTCCCATGAAAGCAGAAATCACACAAAACCCCAAGTGAGAACACTGGGCTGACGTGAGGCTCAGCTCTGCCTCTGCTCAGCCTCAGAATAACAAACCCCAGATCTGTCCTGATCCCTGAACTTGGGAATTCACAAACTCAGGGTGAGATTCCCAGCTGGAATAAACAGATCTAGTCCACAGAGGTTTGTTAATTTACATTCTTTAGACACTGGCACCTAATCTGGAGCTTTTGAGAGGACTGAAGTGTCAGAAATTTCTTTTTGTTTGATTTTTAAACAAACCAAGGTGCTGGGTCTGACACTTTAGCTGCTGCTGTTTTGTAAAAGGGAGAAAGAAGAGGGGGAAGAAATGATGGGAGAGAGAACTGAAAAGAAGTGGAGATGGGAGGGGAAAAAAAGACACCAAAAAAGTATATTATCTTCAGAAAGCAATAGGGTTGTCTCGATTTTTCCCTACAAAAATTCCAGATTACAGCTGGTGAAGGAACAGGTGTCACTCTGCCTGAGCTGCCCCACAAATAAACCCGGTGTGGTGATAAACAGGCACTTTTTTTGTGGGAAACAACACCCCAGCTGACCTCTAAGGCTCCTTAAGTTAACAAAGAAACACTTAGAGACCTGTTACACCCACCCCGCAGCCCTTCCTCGCGCTGCCTTGCCTGAGCGGACTCGCCTTTGGAAGTAAATGGCTCGGAATTACTCCCAGGGCTGTGTGGATATGTCTGTGGGATTTCAAACACGATTTCAAGGCCTCGAGAAGCAGTGGAAGCTGCAGGAAAGCAACCTTGAACCCCTGATGTTCCCACACCATTAGGAAATTTTCTGAGAAGACGGGGAAAAAAAGTTTGTGGGTAACTTCTGCTCAAAGCGTTTCTTTGTTGCCTTTGTGGTCAGCAAAGGAGCCCTGCTGAACAGAGATCAGGCTGAAGGACTCAAAGCAGGAGCACTCGGGGGAGCAGAGAGAAAAAAAAGCCAAAGAAAAGAAGCTCTTTTCCCTTCCCTTGAAGCTAAGTTTGTAATGGTGTTGGAAAAAACACTCAAGAAATTCCTTTGGAGATGAGAGGGCAGGGGACTGGGGGAGAAAGAGGCCAGTGCGTTTCTTGAAGGGCTCCTTTTCTTTCCTTCTCCCTCCAGGAATATCAGTATCAAAGAAACCATTGCTGGGTTGGCTTCAGTGCTGGGAACTGCACTGAGCTTTGCTGCTGCACGAACCGCGGCATGCAGAGAGGCTGGAGCTCCTGACGCAGCAGCGGAAGCATTCTGCAGCTAATGAGGTCGATTAGACAGGAGAGCCCTGTAAAACCTGACACCAAACCGGGTGAGATTGCTGAACATTCCCAAACCATTCCATGCACGGCTCCAGCTCCTTCCCTGGGATGGCTTCCTGCACTCATAAAGTACCTTGAAGGTGCAGCTCTGGCAAGGAGAAGGGCAGAGCTGTGGGCCTGGTAATCCTCTCTGGACCCTCCTCTGTCCCTAAAATGGGAGAATTCCTAACAAAAACAGTACCGGGGTACCAAGGGGTCTTTCCCAGGACACACCTGGTGGGAACCACAAAAGGGGGAATTCAGAGGAGGCCACACCAGGCACCAGCCACAGCATCTTAATGGCTTCCCACTGCCAGAGGACAGGGTGGGATGGGATATTGGGAAGGAGTTCCTCCCTGGGAGGGTGCTGAGGGAATGGGATGGAATTCCCAGAGAAATTGTGGCTGCCCCTGGATCCCTGGAAGTGTCCAAGGACAGGTTGGATCAACCTGGTCTATGGAAGGTGTCCCTGCCCATGGCAGGGGTGGCACTGGATGGGATTTAAGGTCCCTTCCCACCCAAATCCTTTTGTGATTCCATGACTCCTCAAGGACAGTCTGGAGGGGAGTTCACTGCCATGATCCTGCCTGGGCTTTGTTTCTATCACTCCAGAGCACACATCCTGCGGGGATGAAAAATTCCCGAATTTCAGATATTCCTCCCTTCCTCTGTCGTAACAAACACCCAAGGCCCTGTTCTGCCTTAAGAGCTCAACACCCTCAGAGCCGCTTCCCTTCCTTCCATCAAGTATTAATTGGATTAACAAATTAACAACCCCCGAGGATAATGAGGTATCTCCATACCTGTAGAACTGCTAATCCCTGAGCCATCGTGCAGTGTAGAACAAGTTGATATTAAATAAAACCAGCAGTTAATCTCCCAAAGGACTCAAACCTTTCCCTGTCCCGTCCCCTCTCCTGGAAAGACGCCACATCCATCACTGATTTCTTCTTCCAGGTGTCTCAGTTCTGCCAGATCCAGGGAAGGAAAAGGCTTTGCCTTGGGCTGTTTGTGCCTGGCCCAAGAGTAGGAGGCAGGAAGGTTCAGATCCAGGCCTCGGGTTAATTGCCGGAGCTGCCAGTGAGGTGTTCCCATAAGGGACTGATTCCTTTTCCATGTGCAGGAGGATGAGGGCCAGGAAGGAAATTGGAGGGATGGAGCACTTCTCCTATAGGGAAAGGCTGAGGGAGTTGGGATTGCTCAGCCTGGAGAAGAGAAGGCTCCAGGGAGAGCTCAGAGCCCCTTCCAGGGCCTAAAGGGGCTCCAGGAGAGCTGGAGAGGGACTGGGAACAAGGGATGGAGGGACAGGACAAGGGGGAACAGTTTTAAACTAAAAGAGGGAAGATTTGAGGTGGGATATTAGGGAGAAATTCTTCCCAATGAGGGAAGTGAGGCCCTGGCACAGGTTGCCCAGAGAAGCTGTGGCTGCCTCTGGATCCCTGGAAATGTCCAAGGCTGGATGGGGCTCGGAGCACCCTGGGATAGGAGAAGGTGTCCCTGCCCATGGGGTAAAATTGGATGATTTTTGAGGTCCTTCCCACCCAAACTATTCCAAGATTCCATGATTAGACGTTTTCCTTAGCAATAGGTGCAGTTCTTCATCCAGCGACAAATAATNCCCACCCAAACTATTCCAAGATTCCATGATTAGACGTTTTCCTTAGCAAGAGGTGCAGCTCTTCATCCAGCGACAAATAATTGTGGTTCCCCCCCCGCCATTTAATTAGAAACACATAATTTATAACATAAATGATACAAATATAATATAATATATATATTATTGGATAAATTACACAGGAACCTCCACGATGGAATTTTTGGCCTTGGAGGTGACTCTGCAATTTCATCAGATGTTGAGCCTTTTCGGCCGAGGGTGAAAGAGCA